>WBMZ01005612.1:0-70029 GCA_013400975.1 Atrichornis clamosus
CGCGCTGCGCTGCCCGCCGCCGCCGCAGGGCGCGCTCCCCGCGCCCGCCCGCGCGTAAGTACCGCGGGGAGCTCGGAGCGGGACCGGGAGCGGGGCGGGGGTCGGGCCCGGGGGGACTGCGGTGCCTCTCCGCCGGCCGTGCGGGCTGGGAGCATCCCTCGCCCCGCGGAGGTGGGGAGGTTGGGTGCGGAAGTTGGGGATGAAGTTTTCAAACTTTCAAAGTTCGAACAAACCTCGACGCAGAGTTTTCCCTTTAGGAAGGAGACGCGCGTCCTTTCCGCACCTTTTCTCTAGGGGCAAAACGTCTGAGCCTCCAGTAGCTTCAGTGGCAGAGGAAAGGGATGCTGGTGTCAGGGCTTTCTGTGTTCTCCCGCTGTGGCAGGAGGCATAAGCTGCCTTTCCTATTCCAAAACCAATGCCTTGTACGGTTAGCTTTAAAAAGCCTGATTAAAAAGTTGAGATGTGGTCTTAAACCTTCTAGGATTTGGTTTTTTCTTTCACAAACCTGTTGGACTTCTTGTAACCTCCCAAAGTTTGTGCAATTAATTGTCCCTCTATACTGAAGCATCAAAATCCTTCTCACTGTGCTCATTGCATCTTCTTGAGGTTCAGCTCATTGACAAGTTATCGACTAATTTCTTTCTGTTAGTTGAAAAGCTGCTGTGAGTTTTGACAGCTGTTTAGGTCTCTCCAGGGTAGTCCATCATATCTTGCTGCCTAATGCTTCACTGGAAATTAGGATTAAATTATAATAACAAGGCATCACGGGCATTCCCTTTCCCCACTCCCATACCATACTCCAAGCTCATGATCTAGTAGACCAGACCAAATAATTGATATATGTAGGTATTCAAGTGTTGTGCTGTTTATGGGCTCAGTTACAGCACTGATCTAAACAATCGTGGTGTTGAAATGTGGGATTAGAGGAGCAGGAGATAGGATAGTTGCCATTTCTGGGATCCCTTGGTTATCTCTGCATGAATTGAGCTGGGGTTTTCTTATTATGATCCTATTGGTAACAAAGCCTGTGTTTTCCATTTTCATCTGATTTGTTTGTAAATTTGACTCATTCTTGAAATTTCCTGGAGACCCTGATATCCTCTTTCCTTTCTCCCTAGCTCAAGAATTGATAGGAACAAGAAAACCTAATTTGTATTAATCTAGAGCCCTGTGAACCATTTCTCCAAAGTCAGAGATTTTAGAAAAATCTCTGTCCTGCATTTGTTCCCTTCTCATTTCCCTGTGTTACCTTAGTGTCAGAGAAAGCTGAAGAGACTCTCCAGTCATTGCAGCAAGCACGTGTCTTCCCCAGTATTCATAGCACACACCGAGCAGGCAGTGGATTGAGTATGTTTATTAGGACGATGCACATTACAGCCCAGAGAGGTTATCAAGAGCTCTAAACTTATGTTATTTTATTCTTTCTCTTTATCAGTTTTGTCTTTTATTTCTCTTTTTTCCATCTGTCACTCCAAGAAGAAACTACATCTCAACCTGATTGATCACGTTAGGACAGATAATGGGCTTATGGCTGCTGCCAGTTCTGCCTCACTGAGAGCAACAGGGCTAGGTAATGGGCAGAAAGAAGAGACAAATTTTTCCTTTCAACCTTTAATATAACATTTAATATTGATGATTGTACACAAAGTCCAGCTATTAGTCAGGCTGTAGAAACCAACTTTACAGTTAGAAAAGAGTTCAACCAAAATTCTGCTCAATAGTCCTACAGAAAAAATGTTTACACTTAGAGGTCAAAAAAAATCCCTGTCTTTCAGTCTGCATTCATAGACATATCCAACTCCTTCTACTTTCAACCTGATTTATATTGAACATGAACCTATACTATTAAATTTCCACTTCTTTGTACTTTTTTTTAATAGAAAGCTTGCATTCATCTGACAATTACAAAGCTGTACAGATGAATGTGGTCAATAATCCTACAGGTGTCCATGTATTCTCACTCTTTTGTTTAGCTCTTATTCAAACTTTTACTTTCCTTGCATCTCTTCCTTTCATTTTCATACTAGTTTCTTCTTATCCATTTAGCTGTTGTCTTCCCCTCTCTCTTATTCATACAGCGTTTTGAGCTTTTTTCAGTAGTGACTGCCTCTCTTTCCATACTTTACCAATCTTCCCAGCTCTCCTCTCCCCCCGCACTGCTCTGTGTATGAGAGACAAAGCAAGAGAGTGTTAATTTTGTCCCCTCATAGTGCACCTGTGTGCACCAGGGGAATTGCAGTGTGGTGCTTGCAAGTGCACTAATAATTTGAGGAAAAAATGCTGATTTAGGTTGTTCCAGCACAGTTCCTAGAGTGCCACTGCAGCACAGAAACCAGATCTCAGAAGAGTCCTCCTTAACTGCATGGTCAGTAAAGAAAATAAGGTCCAATATGTAACTCCAGCTATAGCTGAGTAATTCAAGCCCTGATGTTGCAAGGATCTGTGCTTCCAAATGTACTTTTGATACTTTGTTATATCCCTAATATATATCCCATGGGGAAATTTCAGCCATTTTTCTTCCCCCAAGTTATTCTTGCCATGTCACATTATTGCGGAAAAGAGTTTTCAAATTTATTAATTATTTCAAAATTATTAGACTTCTGCCAGGTTGCAGAATTATGGAGTTTATTCAGTCCTGAATTGACCATATTTTTCTCAAGCTCCTGTTTTTAATTTGGACATTACACAAACGCTATAGAACCTCCATTGTTCAGACACCTTTGAATGCCTTTTGGCTACAGCAGCTGCATGTCCTCTTAGTCTCAGCAGAAAAATAATCTTTAATGCACCATTATATTTTGAAACAAAATGTGATTTTCCTTCTTTTGAAATCTCCTATGTACTTTTGGGATTGTTAGTAAAGAGTAGTTGGATAGGCACCCAACTCCAGCTGTGCAGCAGTGGGCATTGAATAACTGAGACGTTTTTGCCCCTTCAAAAACTTAATTTCATGGTGAGGTTCACTTTGCTGTACCTGGGTGTGTGCCCCTGTATGCCAAGCTTCTGCAGTAGGGTGAGTGGCTCATAATTAGGCACCAAATTACAAGACATCAAATTCAAAACTTTGTGGCAAAAGCCTGAAGAAGTAGGCAGTTCTACCATGTTCCATTGGGGGCATATTTGACTCTTTAGGATTGTCAAAAGAATTCCATTTCAGGGCCAAAGTGTCTTCCACAGGAGATTATATTACCCATCATCACCTAGTGGAAGATACTCTTTGAGTGCTTGTGTGATATATGCAGCATCATAGTTCTCATTTTAGGTATGTCATGCCCAATACACAGAGCCTTAAAAATCAATACCAACCCTTTACATTGCCCCCTAGAAGCTGATAAAAGTCCTAGGAAAATAGCAGGGTTTCAGCTGTAGTTTCAATTTCAAATCTAAAGACACCACAGAATAAAATGCTTGCCAACAAGAGTCCACCTTATGTGTTCACCTTTTGGGAATTAAAAATACAAGTAATCCTACAAAATAGACACACTAAAATATAACAGCCAACTCAGTCACAACTCATTCATACCTATTGCTATTTGGCCTGTGCTTATTTTTGTTATTCTTATTAATTGTCTCAACTAAACATTTTTTGGAAAAGGCCAATTCTGTAATACAGAGATTTCCTCCGGTGGTGCGAGTGGGCTTGGGCTTTGATTCCTCCTCAGCAGGACTGCAAGTGGTCCTGAGCTCTTGGGGCATCTAGAGCTCTCAGAAGCTTTTCTTGGAGCTCAGGTCTATGTGGTGGCTATTCCTGCATTTCCCAAAGCTCCTGGACAGCCTTGAATAAGCTTGGACATTTCAAACCTTACTGCCTAGAATTCTGTACCTTGAAAACCAAGCTTGGTTATATAGAGAAGTGCTAAGGGCTGCTGAATGCCAGGAAGGCTGGCTGGCTCTCTACTTCTTTCTGTCTTTTTCCAAGGATGAAAAGTCCTGCAATTTTGTGGAGCACCAGCATTGTCAGCTGCTGAAAGCAGCAGTGAGTACAAGCATACAAGTTATGATGCATTAAATATGAAGGAAACATTAGAGGTTTTCTTAAAAGTGCAAAAGTTTATCCTTTAACAATAGTTTTTCAAAACAGTGTAGGTAATATATTAAAGATGGGTGCATCCCCCCTTTCACGAGCTACAAAAGTCAGGCTAGTAACATGGGCAAGTTAGATGTATAAAAGCTTTGTAAAACCTTTTTTTCTTTTCCAAAAGCTTCCTGAATGGTCATATCTGAGTATCACAATCTGAGTGCTGTCAGAAATGTATCTGAACAGGCCACCTGACCTGGAAGACCAAGCAGATGAGGCACCTATAGAGAGACAAGACAGCAGACTGCTCACTTCAGAGACCTGCTTGATAAAGTTCCCTGGGATAAAGCCCTGCAGCAAAAAGGGGCCCAGGAAAGCTGGTTGATATTCAAAGATCAGCTCCAAGCTCAGGAGCAATGCATCCCAACAAAGCAGTCAGGCAAAAGCACCAGGAAGCCTTCTTGGATGAACAAGGAGCTCCAGGTCAAATTCAAACACAAAAAGAAGCCTACAGAGGGTGGAAGCAGGGACAGGTAGCCTAGGAGGAATACAGAGAAAATGAGCAGCCAGTGACCAGGTTAGGAAAGCTAAAGCCCTAATGTGGAATGAAGAAAAGGGGAAACATAACCCCCATTTTGATAAAGGGAAATAAGTAAGACCCAGAGAAATACATGCCAGTCAGTCTCACCTTCATGCCTGACAAGTTCATGGAGCAGACCCTCCTGGAAACCATGCTAAGGCACATGGAAACTAAGGAGCTGATTGGTGACAGCCAGTGTGGCTTCACTAAGGGCAAATCTTGTGCCTGACAAATTGGGTTGTCTTCTAGGATGGGATCACAGCAGTGGCGGGTGAGGGAAAAGCCACTGATATCGTCTACCTGTACTTGTGCAAGGCATTTGTCACTGTCCTGCATGACATGCTTGTCTTTAAATTGGAGAGAGGTGGATTTGACGGGTGGGCCACTTGGTGGATAAGGTTGGTTGCACTCAGTTACAGTCAATGTCTCGATGTCTGAGTGGAGGCCAGTGAGAAGTGGCATTCCTCAGGGGTCATACCGGGACAGCTCTGACTGACATCCTTGCCGGCAGCGCGGTCAGTGGGACGGAGCGCACCCTCAGCGGGTTTGGGGATGACACCGAGCTCTGTGGGCGGTCACACGCTGGAGGGAGGGACCTTGAGAGGTGGGAGAGGCTCGAGGCCTTGAGACTGTGCAAATCTCATGGAGTTCAGCAAGGCCAAATGCAAGGTCCTGCGTGTGGGCCAGGGCAATCCCAAGCACAAACACAGACTGGGCTTGAGGGTGTTGTTGGATGAGAGGCTGGCCGTGAGCCATCGATGTGTGCTGGCAGCCCCGAAAGCCAACTGTGTCCTGGGCTGCATCCAAAGCACCATGGCCAGCAGCGTGAGGGAGGAGATTCTCCCTTTCTACACCTTTCTTGTGAGACCCTACTGGAATGCTGCATCCAGCTCAAGGGCTTCCAACATAAGAAGGATGTGGACCTTCTGGAGCCAGTCCAGAGGAGGCCACAAAGATGCTCAGTGTGCTGGAGCATCTCTCCCAAGGAGACAGGATGAGAGAGCTAGGGTGGTTCAGTAAATATTCATAGACTTATGGAAGGGTTTTGGTTGGAAGGGACCTTAAAGACCGTCACCTGTCACTCCAAGCCATGCACCATTACAACCAGCACGCTGCTCACCCACCAGCACGTCACAGGGAGGTAGTAGGCTCATGGGCTGATGTAATTAAAAGCCAAGACTTGGTTTTATTTTTTGCACTTTCAGTCACATTTCTATTTCTCTTGTAAATGATAATTTTTTTGCAAGCATTTTCACAAAAATTTTGTTGTTCTTGTTTTCCAAGAAGCCTGAGTTGGTGGTGCAGTTATGAGAGGTTCCTGCTGCCACAGTGATAGAGCAGGAATTTCTCAGCTTCTACCTTTTTCTTCTTCCTGAAGTTCTTTTCCTTTTGTCTCAGTGTTAAGACCTACCGTAGATTACCTCTACCTGTCTCTACCCCTCAGGGAAAAGTACATTCTTCAAGCTGCATGACTTAGTTTCATTTCTCATTTAACCAAACCTCACACAAAACAAAACATGCCAGCATCAACCCAGGGACAGGTATGACCCAATCACAGTGGCATGAAAAACACATACATCCTTTTATCACCCCTGTTAGGTATGGAAGCAATGTTATTCCCAATTTACTGACAGGGTGACAAGGTGCAAGGGAATTATGTGATTTGCCTCAAATCATACAGACTATTTGGAATGTAGCTAGGAAGTGACTTCCAGGCTTCTTAGTACATCTAGATTTGTAACCCCATGTGAGCATGACATATATGTATATATTTTAAAAATACAAACATATATATATGTATTAAAAACTTGATAATATTTAACATAAACCTTGAGAAACATAAACATACCTCTAAATATAAAGGATTATTATGACAAAGAATAAAAAGCAGGTTATATGAATAGCACAGAAACATTTCAGTCAAAAAGCCTTGGGGGTAAGGATGGGAAAAAAAATGTCTCTGACTAGATGTTTTTAATTCTAAAGCAGAATGGAGCAATTATCTGTTTTCACAGAGGTGACATCTTGAAATATGCTAAATATTTTTCTATGGCCATTATTGGGAAGAGTGTGGTCATGGATAGATAAATTGGGTGGTAAAAGTACTGTGGTTCAGATGTGGAGTAGAATGGTAAAATGCAAATCTGTCTCACACGTCATTATGAACTTCTCAGTCGGAGTAACTAAAAAAATAAAAAGGAAAAATATATACTTGCTCTGAATCAAACCATACTGATGCAATTTAATTTAAAAAAAAATCCAAGGTACCAGGCCCGATTTGGAGTTCTACACAGCCAGAATATTGCCTGTGAATTCAGGATGCCACACTGCAATATTACAGGGATATTGCTGGGAGGAGAACATGGTCCAGTGAACTAAAGGATACTGTTCTCTAGAGAAAACTTTACATTAAAGCCACTTCTTCTGAGGATCTAACTTTAAATAGCCTACAGCGTCCTTTGGCTGTGAATGTAGCAGGCTACTTTCATCATAAATTTACTTAATAGGTTATGATTATTATTGATTTGATGGTGATTAATCTCAAATTTATGCTCTTGAGGAACTGACCCAATATCCTTTGAATTCCATTTAACCAAAATCAATGACAAATGGATCAGGCCCCAGAGGTACAAAGAACTGCAGGAAAAATAAAGTGGCATTATGCTTTATTGGTTTTCTCCCTGCCTTAATGGTACAATTACAAACAAGGAAACCCCATGCCTTACAACCCTTTCCTCCCTCTCTTCTTTCTTTCAGATCATTTACTCACCTCCCTGTAAAAGTAATCCCCTCACATGCATTTGAAGGACTTCGAGATGCCTTCATCATGTAAGTTGTCAATATTTTCCATAGGCTTTCCCTTAATTCCTTGCTAGAAATCATCCTTTTATAATAAAGTAAAAATGTGCGGCTAATATGTACTGTTGATGAAAAAGAAACCCACTGGGGAAGGATAAACACAGCATTATTTTCATATAACTGTATACAAAAGATCCTTTGAAAATGTGTGATTTTTAACAGTCATTTAACAGATCACATAATGAAATATTAATCATGCCAGAGAGAACTGGATATAGCTTAATAACTGATAAGAGGAGCTTTTGATTAGCAGAGGAGATAGATTTCTATCATCAAACATTACCACTGCAATGACAGCCATGGCATTCTGTGATTATACATTTATAGAATGCCCAAATAAGATATTTCTTCCGCATTTTGCAGTGAGAGATAAGCATGGCAGGGGATCAGTAGCACTGAGCCCTTTCTTTGATCTTGCAGTTGGAAGTGCTGTAATTTTGCACACCGGGTCTGCGTTGCTTCCTGACCCTTGGCTTTGGACCTATTTTCGAGCAAGGATTCAGATCATGAGGGTCATTTTACCCCTCTTGCCCTCATTTCTCCTGTCATTCCAGCTGAAAGATGGCATGCCTGAGTCTCCATTGTTTATTATTTTTTATTTTATCTGCATTGAGTGGCCCCTAAAGGACAAAGTTGATGACACAGCAGTGCAGTGAAGAACAGGGGAATGAGCTCCTCCAGAACCTAAGCAGCAGCACAAAAGATGCCACTTTGTTTTAAGGTGTACTTTTTGTACTTCTCTGCTGCACATATTCAACTGCAATATAGTATTACAGTTGTGCTGTATTCTTGCATTCATTTGCATCTGAATGTTTAATGAGAACTTAATCATTTTCACACAGGAGACCAACTTAAATCTACAGAATTTCTCCTACCTGTACGACTTGAGGCTAAACTTTCCCAAATTGTATGATTGTCCTATTCTCCATAGAGAATGGTTTGTTCATGGACATTTTCCCTTCCAGAAAGAGAATTTAATTGACCTTTTTGTGTCCTTTTCATGAATCTCTCCAAATTAACAGTGTAGCAATCAATGTATTTTTCTGAAGTAAATCTGTAGAACACTTCATAATTTTATTGAGTTTTAGTGCTACTTTGAAAAATGCATATTTTTAAATTATAAATCTCTAAATCAGCTATTTGGCAACACATCACTCTCTCAATGATGATTAATTATTCTCATGCCATAAATCATTCCAACACATGTAAATGGAAAAACTGTGTCTGACAGGGGGGATTCCATGGAAGAACCACGTCTCAGACCCCAAACCTGAATCTTCAAGTTTTGCAAGCAGGCACTGTTCCCTCCCAGCCTGTGAGTCTTTGAGGATCAGGTGCCCAGCAGGCCACTTATTGTACATCTGTTTTCTTTTGTATAGCTAGTGCAATATCAAAAATAACATTCTCACTGAATTCTGATGGTGAAAAAAATCCTTAATATTTCTGTAAGACATACATATATGTTAACTCTGTGATTTCTAGTGTGTATCCCCCTTTGCCACTACAAATGAAGTACAGAACTCATTCTGGTCTAAGGGATTTTATCTCAACACCAATAGGAGCTGTCTTCTCATAACTGTGATTGAATTAAGCTCTCAGAACTGTGACAATACTGACTCTGATTGTGTAGATGCATTCCAGTTACATGGAAAAGATTTTTTCTTGACAGTGCATAATCTTAGGTTTAGCTTGTGCACCCTTCTAGTCAATTATGTCAAGAAAAACACTCTATTGAAGATCTTTCCCTTATATATATACCAATGTTTACTATTTACTTTCTGGACTCAACTTTGCATAGCCTCATAAATCTTCATCTAATAGGCACTTAACAAGCACCTAATAAATGGATTCTTTCTTTTTTCTATGTCAGTGTTGGTTATTCTTGAGTACACATGTGGAATAGGAGTACCTGTACATCAGAATCTGAGAGTGCCTACAAAAAGGGTCATGTGGGTTGGTGTTATGATGAAAAAGAGCCATTTTCAGTTTGCATGCCTGTAATGAAAATGGCATTTAAATCAAAAACTGTTCATAAAGTGTGCTGAATCTATATCTGTGTATTTCTACATCTGGGGATTAGATGACCATAATTTTGGCTTGATAATAGCACATGAAGCACCGTGAGCATTATCTATATCCTTACCCAGCAAATAAATTCACTAAGCAGAGCCAATGATGGGAGGGAGCAAAAGGCTCACAGTCTTGGGCTCGCTCTGTTTACGTTCATTCTGGCCCTTGCTCTCTACCTTACCTACAATTTACTGGGAAAATAGAGACTGGCTGTTATAGAGATACCTATTCCAAAGGGTTGGCATTCCCTTTTGCCAAGACAGCAAAAGGCTGGTCTCTCTCCAGCCCCACTGGCACAGGCTCCCAAGATGTCTGAGGTGAGGCATGAACAAGACTGGTAGGAGGGATTGAACAAGTGTGTACAAAAGAAGGAGATAAAAAGTGGAAAGCCAATTGCTGGTGTCTTTTCTGTTAATGTGTTGCTTTGTGTCTGCTGCTTTCATTGTAGTGAAATCTCTCAGAGCGACTCCCTGGAGAGAATAGAAGCGAGCGCCTTTGACAGCCTTCCCACCTTGTCTGAAATGTAAGCATCAGTTAAAAAAAGGCACCCACATTGTAATTTAGGATCATCAAGGAGTAAATAGCCTGCAGAGAAGTATTCTTGGACCAAATCTGTCTCTATTACTTTGGCTGGCTTTGATTGAGATCTGTGATGAGAAACATTTCTCTCCAAATTACCCTGTGAAATAGTGAGCACTCTGTAAATTCTGGCCTTGGAGATCTAACTCCTGCAAACACATCCCTGCACAGAGAGGCCCACCGCTTTCAGTGAGCTCAGTGTCTACTTCTGCTGGCATTGTCAAGCTTTCTAAGCAGGGAAATAATTCAATAAGATGACAACAGATGAGAAAAATCTTTCTTTTTGAAGATGCCGTTTTCAAAGCCCTACAGTATTTAAATACAGCTGCTTAGTATGCATAGCTCTTCTGTTGAGCACTAAAATATTACTCAAACTGAACACGTACTGATTTTAAACTTGACCTGCATAGCACAGGCATCTGAGAGAGAGAGTTAAAAGCAATGGCTAGGAGAATGCTCTGAAATATTTAGAGAAATTGGAAACTATAAATCTGATTCAATATCTCATTACTGACTTTTTCGCACAGCATGACCAGTGAGTGGCTTAAAATTGTGCACCTGAGTGAGGACAAATCCATCTCTTCATTTTTTAATATGTGAACATCACCGGAGCCAGTTACTCACAGAGGGAGATACAGATTTGTCAACCTCTGATTGAGCCCAATTTCCACTAGAATCAGTGGTGGGTTTAGGGAAGGAATGAAAGGTTTGACCCTGTGCGTTCACCAGTAGTTCATGGATAGCTTGTCACATGCCTGTCCTCCAAAACCAAAAACCTAAGCAGGACCATTAAAGAGCTACAGGAGGCTGGCAAGAAAACCTGCTTGAATCTTGAGTGCTCTACAAGACTCACCTTGCAAGGGCTTGATGTCCCAAGCTGCACTCGAGTCCACATTCAGTGAACGATCAGGGTAGGCGAGTTCAAAGGCATTCTTAAATGTCAACTTTTCTTGCCATTTCACATGCTAAAACCTTTGTATTTTGTAAGTCATACATAAGGAGGGAGCTGGGCTACAGTTGTTGGGCTCTAGGCAAACATAGAGGTTTACCAGATAGTTTACCTGCAGAAAGTGCTCCTTGACTGAGAGGTCTGCTGTTTTTTTGGGTGACCACTAGCAAACAGGATTTCTCACAAGCTTCTCTCCCAGTTTCTTCTGATCAGCTCCTACCAACTACTGCTCTAAGGAAGTCCATAGTGCTCTTAAGAGGCTAAATTGTCTGAAGAACTACCTTTCCTGTCTAAGAAGAGCATCAGTAACGTAATGGAAACAAGGGATGATGTGAAGGGGTCAGGGAAAGGACCAGGTACACGCACACACGCACAGATGCTCAGGTCCAGGCTCAGCCCCACCTCCAAGCCCAAAATGCTAACTCCCACCAGTGACCAGGATATCCAAACCAGATCATCTCAGAGAACCATTAATATTGAGGCACTGTTGTCTTGTGTTTGCTGCCCAACAACGGCAGGCCATTTTTATTAACAACAGTGCTTCAAAATGCACCCAGCAGCATATTTACAGGCTATCTTCTGAGAAGGCAAATCACAAGCAAAATTCAGGACCTTCCCAAACCTACAATGATTATAAATATTTTTCCCTCATTACAGATTAATCCTGAACACGAAAAATCTGTTGCACATTGAGGACGGAGCGTTCAGAAATCTTCCAAGGCTAAAATACTTGTAAGAAAGAGTTCTGTTTCTTTTCTATTTGCTTTATTTATTCTTTTCTCTAAAGGAGTAGACAAATCAAATTAAGGAGTGTAAGGAAAAAGGTTTATCTTGCATTACAGTAAACTAGAAGTACATAGAGTGTTTACAATAGATTTCAGATATATAGTTAACCAACAGTGAGGTGGTTCAGTAGACAAGGGCAGGGCAGTGATGGACAAAACAGAAGTCTGCAAAGTAGTTCTGGTAAGTGCTTACTTCTAGAATAAAGCTTTCAGACTAACAGGGTAGAAAGAAAAAGGGGTAGCTAAAATCTCTCCGTCATGCTTAATGTAGAGAGAGTAGACGCTGTTCCTCCAGGATACTGCCTGATAATTCTACAAAACCTAATTTTACAGGCCTTACAAACACCTTTGGAGCCTACTTAAAAGTTATATTTGTCAGTCATCTTTTAAAGCACTGCTAAACTTGAACCTACCAAGTCAGCTTCTTGTTGCATCCACTCTGGTAGTATTTGCTTCTATAAATAGGAATTATGTTTCTCTCTAGGAGCATTTGTAACACTGGAATAAGACAATTTCCAGACCTGACACAGATCTTCTCACTGGAAGCTCATTTTATTTTGTAAGTAGAGATCCAGCCTAACCCAGCTGCAAGTCCTTTCCATCTTGTTCCTGGATCACTGACAAAAATACTTTTTTCTTTCCTTCCAAAGGGAGCTCTGTGATAACTTGCGTATGACAATTATACCACGAAATGCTTTCCAAGGGATGAACAATGAATCACTGACACTGTGAGTAAAATAATCCTAGCTCCTCTTCCTTCTGCAAGGATAACACTTCTGCTTGAGGAAAGCTGGTTGACTTCATGAAAATCTTGACATTAAGCCCCATAAAATATATATCTGTATTGTCATTTGAATTTGAAATGCTTAAGAAACATAGGGATGTTCTTCAAGCTGAAGAGCAGAGTTTTATCCAAAAGATAACCTCACTTAGGAAGAAAATAGGAGGAGGGATCTAAATTTTCATCTTTCATACAATGTTGTTTTTAAAAATGCCATCAACAGGATATAAACTCCAAAAGCTGCACTGGAGGCCAGAGCCTCCGTTCTTACCTCAGGGATGCAGGGATTGCTTTCAGGGTCCAAGCCGTTTGAGACAGCTGATCTAACCCTGCTGAGCTTCAGCTGCACAGGGTCCCTCTGAGGAGGAGGGATGGAGAGAGAGAGAGAGAAGAAATTGGTACAAACTACCAGTGCTGCTTCTTACCTGATTTGCCTCAGCTTACATTGATTTCTATAAGCCTCCACACCCAAGACTTTCCTTTTAGCCAACTGTGGATTCACTACTTCAGCCACCTGTGAGATGGGTGGGTTTGATGCTATGAGATGCCCCACCTGAGGAATGCAGAAGGCAGCAGAAAGTCAAAGTGAGATCTCCTCTGCCAGCACAGCCAGAACCGTGTGTGGCTTTCACAGAGTCCTCGTGTTCCCAAAAACTTTCCCAAAGTAGTGCTGAAATAGGAACAGTCATGAACTGAGCCTCTTGGCAGGATGAGGGTGATATTTGTGTCTCCCAGGGAAGGACCCTCTGAGGCGGAGAAGGCAGCAGCAGGCCATCTCCTTGGTGTCCTAGCCACAAGCCCCAGGGGAGCCCAGTGAAGCCAACCTGCGGGGGCCAGGCTCCAGCACACACCCAGCAGGGAGCCCTGCACAAAACCCCGTGGATGTTGGCACCTGGAAATGAGCTGTGCTCATGAGCAAGTACTGCAGTAGGTGGCCTCTTCATCAGGCTGATGTGCCAGCGTGACAGTATTTTTAACACAGGTTTTATGTATTGACCAATACCTTCTGGAAACAATAGAGGAACTGGGCATAAATGTGACTGAGTGCTGCTCCTACACGATGCTAAAGAGGAGCAATTGCTTAGATTAGTGCATCATTTCATCTTATGAGCCTCTTTCAACAAGTTTTCAAAATAACTTCAGCAAAATTATGATTCTGCTAATGGTGCAAGAAAATGAACATAAAAGAGATGGAAAAAGGTGCTTAAAGTTTTTACTGTAACCTTAAAATGTGTTAAATGGAAGGGAGTCTAAGTCAGGAAACAGCCAGCAGTCATTTTTCTCCCATCCTTTTGTGATACTGAGCTCAGCACAAGAAGAAAAGAATTATCTTATCAGCAGCTTCCTAATTGTGGAGCTACATGTTAACTCCACCCCATGTGGTTAGATGTAATTAGTTGAAGTAATTCCTCTTGTTACAGCACGGTCTGGTGAAACACAAGTAATCTATGAAGGTGTAAAGTTGCCCTGCAGTAACACTTTGCACTGCAAACAGCTAATTTAGCCTTTCCAACAGTTAATGTTTCTTGTGGGTGGGGAAATTGATCCTACATATTGCCATGGTTTTTAAGGCTATCACTAATTTCAGCATTGTTCTGGGACAGACCCCTTCTATCAAATGGAGTCAGGTACTCCCCACACTTCAGCACTTGGGAGCAGGTTTCATAGGGCCAGTTTGTGCTCTCCCAAAAGCAAGTGAAAAAGCAACAGGAATGTTTAATTTATAAACTGTGCCAAGCTTTCTATTAGGGCTTAATATTAAGGAAAAAATACTATATACAAATGACTATATTGAATTTGTTTTGGAAACATGAGCTTAATATCACAAATGGATATTAATAGGCCCAGAGGTTAGATCTTCTAATGAAGGAAAAGAGCTGGGCTTGAGGTGTAGCCTTTATGTATCTGGCCCCAGGGTGGGGAATCAAGAACCCCAGGTGACATCAAGTGTCCCTGTGCAGTGCAGGGGACAGCAAGGTTTCCACAGCACAAATCAAGCCTGGCAGCAGCACTTTGGAGAAGCTGATAACTCAGTGACTGCTGGATGATGTACAACTCATCCCTGCCTCTCTGCAAAGCTGTCTCTTGGAAGATTTGTCTGTCCACAGAGGATGTGCAATCCAGACCCTCCCTCCAGTCTATAGTGTTGCTTTCCACCTGACACTTCTCTAGGCCTTCCAGTCTCCCATTTGCACCTGCTGACACCACAAAATCCAGGTCTTCTGCCTCCAGGTTGTTGTCTGTGTGCCAGGAGCTTGCCTGGGCTAATGCCTTGTTCCTGGATCTCAGCCCCTCAGCAGGGGGAGGATCTGTACATAAGCAGAAGTTCTCTTCAGCAGCTAAACAGGAAGGTGCTTAGGGAATTTAAACTGCATCTTTCTTCATTTAAAAGCTATAGTTACCTTCATTCTTTATAAGCAGACCCTCTAATCATTAAAATGAATGCAGCATTAAGGTTTGAAACTTGTAGTACATAACATAATCTCGCCTTTTCCAAATCTTTTTGCCTTTACATTTTTTTTAATCTCCAGCAAATTGTATAAAAACGGATTTGAAGATATCCACAGCCATGCCTTCAATGGGACAAAGCTGAATCAATTGTGAGTATGTTTTCCCTCCTCAGTAATTTAAAGAGTAAATGACAATTTAAATACAAAGGCTCTTCCTTCAGCTGTGTCTAGGTGCGTGTCGCATTTCCCAATACTCATGAGAAAACCACATCTTTCAGTGTCATTGTCACTCAATTGTTAATCCTGCGGTTCTTACTGCTTTCCCTGAAAAAACATCCCTTAAAATATTACAGCTTTTGTAAGAAAAGCTCATGATTTTTAGTAACATTTCATAAATTAGTGTAAAGCTTGAAACAGTGGCCAATACCAAGGATTCTATAGTTTATATCTGGAAACATCAATAGTTTTTAAACCCCTCTCACATGCTCAGGGACTGGTCTCTTGGTTTGGGCAAAACATACATTTGCTACTGCTGGGAAAGAACCAACCTGGTCGCTCGTGGTGTAAGTCAGAAAAATTTGGAATTTATCAGCTTAAAGTGTAGATGGTAACAATCTGATGGCATCAGAGGAAATAAAGGTCACATGGGAAATACAATACTCCCCAGCCAGGGAGTACAACAACCACCCCTGTGGTGGGAGAAAGAATTGAAATAGATGTGGAGAAGAAGCCAAAAAAGCGATATTTTAAAATACAGATGTAAAGAGAACTCACTTTTGATTCCACAGAATCCTGAAGGACAATAAGAACCTCAGGCGGATGCACAACGAAGCCCTGAGAGGGGCCACCGGGCCAGATGTCCTGTAAGTATCCACAGCTCCATTACCTGAGTGTCCTATGGGAACTGCACTGTGCCACGAGAGCTGTGCCACCACCACCGACACAGGCTTTCAGTCTGGAAGGAGATTGGCTCCTCTGTTTATAAAGTCAATGAAATGCCATGAAATTACAGGGCGAAAAGCTCCGTTTGCACCATGGCAAACACGTATCAGCCAGTTCTGGTGTTGGCATTAACCTCCACCTCTCAGATATTTTGGTCTTAACTTTATTTTTGTCCGATCCTCCTGATCCTGTTCCCGTGTCTCATATCCTAACATTGCAAGCTAACTTGTCCTTTGGTAGGATGGATATGTTTTTACAACATATATTATAAAAGTGAACTAGGTGACTGCACTCTGTGAGCTTGTGCTGATTAAAACACGTTATCATCCTCATGATTTATTAGTCCAGTACTTACTGTAGGGCTGCCCTGACTGTAACTCCATGCAATAAAACACAGTGTGGTTCTGTAAATAGCACTCTGTGCTGCACATGCCTTTTTTGTTCCTTTTAATGGTGTTTTATGGTACGTGGCATTACCATTATCACTTTCACAACTATAGGCCTGTTTTCCTTTGTTTAATGGCCTGACTCTGAAAATCCTTGGTCACGTTGATGGACTTTCTCCACACAAACAGCTCCTCTGAAGTTACTCTAAGCCAAACTGCTTAAGTTCATGTTGGCAAGAATGGTGCATTCTATAGGGGTTTTAATTAATATGTATTCAATTAAAACACCCAGAACAGCCCTTCGGAGCCAAGCAGAGAGCCAGGAAGGTGTCCTACCTGCTAGCTGGCTGGAGAGTCACATTCACCCACTTTCTTCTCTCCTTGTCTCTGTTTAAAAGAGCTGTCCCTCACTCCATGCACAGATTTCAAACAGAGGTCAGGACACAGCCCCTGGAGCAGTGGGTTTCAGTTTCCCCAGGACAAAGGGAGCTCCTTGGCTCACTGGAACTCCTGAGCCACAGGGATGCTCTTGCCCTGCTGCTCTGTGGTTTCACAGACCACATCTCTGAGCTGGGTCTCAGGTGCTGAAGCGGCTTTGTAGATTTTCAACCTCTGTGATAAAAACCAGTTGCTGTTGCCTACCGTCCTGCTTTGGTGGTATTTTTATAGCTATGAAAAGAAGGGTGAATGCTCTCTTTGTTTCACAGGGATATTTCTTCCACGGCACTGGAGTCCCTGCCTAGTTACGGGCTTGAGGCCATTCAGGTCTTAAACGCAACGTCATCTTACTCGTTAAAGAGGCTGCCACCACTGGATAAATTCAGCAGCCTTCTGGAAGCTGTTCTGACATACCCCAGCCACTGCTGTGCTTTTCGAAATCTAAGGACAGAAAAGTAAGTCCAAACAGAACATTATTGTACTGCGGTGCTTCAGAAGCTCCAAAAGGGAAATTCTGCTTTATTCAGCTCACAAGGTTTATCTTTATTCCAGTTACAGGGAAGCTGTGGAACATAGCAAGGCCTTGCATGAAACAGCAGATCTCTGCTAAAGCCAGGAAAATTATGTCCATTGATTTTAGAGCAGAAATGGATCCCATCCTGTGCCCTGGATCTGCCAGCAGAAACATTATTCTAAGTTTGCTTAAAGCTTATCTTTTTCTTAGTATCTCAAATAAAATCCTACTGGCACACAGAAGGTAGATCTTTATCAACAGCATGTTGCCCTAAAAAGAAAAAGAAACCCCTGTAGCTTTTACCTATGCAGCTTAATTAATACAGGTCATATGATGACAGAGTAGAAAAGGCAGGCTTTCAATTACTTACCAAAATGAGGGCCTGGCACAAGCCTGCAGAAAGAGGTTACTGGGTTTAGTCCCAATCATTTCAGATAAGAGACAGTATTGTTCTCCCCACAACTGGAACCCGTGGCACCGGGAGAGCTTTGCATCCACGCACTTGGGGCAGTTAACCCGAGACAACTGGAGCTAATTTTCCAGCACTGATGTTTCAAAAAAGTGACCCTCAGTTGGCTTTAGTCAGCCAAAGCAACCCCAAATGAGTTTAGTTTGAGCTATGAAGGTGCCTCGCTTCTCATCTGTCTCAAATCAAGGCTACAGGAAAGATGTACTGAGCAGTCAGTTGTGGGAGGCCTGATGACTGTCACCCTTGTGCCTTTGCTTCAGGACTGTCTTGGAAAAGCAGGAGTAGAATCCAATTCTTTAGGGTAAAATTAGGGGTGATGCTATGCTTTCTCTGCCTGCCTCATTTTGTGAAGGGGTTCTTAATTCTGCAAGGATAGAACAAAGATTCTACTGTCAAGGGTTTCCACTGCTACTGATTCAGTCACAGATCAAGTCTCTGAGTGTATTAAATGCAGAAACAACTCTGGGAGAGGAAAAAAGTATTCTTTCTGATAAAGCTAAGTACACTTCTGATACTCTATTAATTTTCGGGTGGTTGACTTTGCAACATAACCACGGTCTATAAAAACAGGGATGCTTTAGTAAGTCACTTTCTTACACTAAGTGCCTGTTTTCATAGTAAACTGGGAGGAAAAACCACATGCACATCAGGAAATGACTGCTTTCCTCCCCAGGGCATCAGCAATGAGGTGAGACAAAGCCATTTCCATTCATACTGATAGGGTACACCTGGCCCATACTTTCAAAGCTTCAGAACCAGAGATTTTGCCAAATATGTAACCTTTCAACTTGTACTGTTCAAACGGTTTTACTTCAGGCATGCAAAGCCTACCTCCAGATCCCAGACAGCCTTTAAAACAGGGTCACCTGGGGAAGAATAACCCCATGCACCAGTAGGAGCTCGGGGCTGACCTGCTGGAAAACAGCTCTGCAGAGGACCTGGGGGGCCTGGTGGACAACAAGTTGTCCATAAGCCAGCAGTGCTCTTGTGGCCAAGAAGGCCAATGGGATCCTAGGAAACATTATGAAGAGCATTGCCTAAAGGTCAAGGGAGGTGATCCTGCCCCTCTACTCAGCCCTGGTGAGGCCTCGTCTGGGGTGCCGTGTCCAATTCTGGGCTCCTCAGGACAAGAGTTCCCGGAGCTGGTCCAGTGGAGGGCTGCAAAGATGATGAGGGGACTGGAGCATCTCTCTGATGAGGAAAGGATGAGGGAACTGGGCCTGTTCAGCCTGGAGAAGAGATGACTGAGAGGGGTGCCTGGAGGGTGTCAGAGGACAGATCCAGGCTCTGCTTGGTGGTGCCAGGCAATAGACAAGAGGCAGTGGGCAGAAACTGATGCACAGGGAGGTCCATCTGAATATGAGGAGGAGCTTCTTTACCGTGTGCATGACCACGCACTGGAACAGATTGTCCAGAGAGGGTGTGGAGTCTTCCTCACTGGTGATATTCAAAACTGTCTAGAATGTGCTCTAGGATGACCCTACTTGAGCAGGGAGGTTGGACCAGATGCCCCACTGCGGTCCCTTCCAAACTGACCCATTCTGTGATGCTGTATCAGACCAGTTTCCCAGCAGCTGTAACAGGCACTTCACCAAAATCCAGCTTCCATTCATACTGGTCGAGAATCTGGCCCACTTCAATACAGTATTTTAAAATATACCTTTTAATTCCAATTCAACTTATTTCACTATAAAAATTACATCCTACACAATAACCAAGCTGAAAGACCATCCTTACACCCCCCAGTGAGGTCCTGCCTATTTTTGCAGTATTTGAAGCCTTCTCCATCCCACTTCCAGATGTGTACAGGAACATTCGTGCTGCCATGGGGCCTACTCTGGCTTACCTTACGTGGCTGTGCAGATCACTTGCAGAGAAGACAAGGCTTTGGCCAAAATCCAGCCTGAAACTCAACTTTCTTTTAATCCTTCTTGCAGACAGAATTTGTTGCTTTCCATTTTTGACAACTTCTCCAAAGAGTGTGAAAGCACCATGAGGAAACCAACTAACGAAATACTGTAAGTACCTCTCTGCACAGAGATGCTGGAAGTAGCAAATACAGACCTCCTCCTCCTCCTGCTGTTCCTGTGTTTTTTCTCAAACAGCATGTCTCTGGCTGCCAATTCAGTCACCCCTACAAGTTGCACAGTGGTAATTGTACTATCATTAAACCAAGATTTTGATGTTCAAATGGAAAGGGAAAAAAAACTCCTCATGATTTCACAAGCTTTACTCACTCTGGTTTCTCTTCTGAATTCTTGAAAGGCTTTCAAAACAATGATTAAATAATTACAGAAGTTAATGGCCTACGTGAAGACCTCCCATTCCCTGAAATAATTGCAGTTAGTGTGATTCAGGAAGAGCTGCTACTGTTAATTTTTTTTTACATTTTGTTTTATTTTGGTTTGGGGGGTTTTTTTGCCTATAGAAAGGATAATTAGAAGTCTGTATATCAGCAGTTTTCCATGGCAGAACAGAGTCCCTGAGTAAGAAGTGTGATGACCCTGTGCCAGTGGTTTACTCCGTCTAAACACGCCTTTTCATATCATCACAGTTTTGTTTGACAGTGTTCAGTGTGACAATGAGAAAGGCTAATAGCAAAACTGTTGTGTTGGCTGTGCTGTGATGACACAGGCTCTAACTCAGTATTTAGGGGAGAAGTTTAAGGATTTGCTATTTCTCATCCCACTACAGCTAAACGGGAAACCTTGGGACTTCTTCTTAGCCCTGACGTGGTATCAAGGCATTGTAAAGTCTAGAAGAAACAAGGTTATGGTCACGAAATTCCAATGCCTAAATACAGCTGGAATGTGATTGATTCATTGGGATAATTACTTTCTTGGATTATCATGTTTGCTGGTTGGTGAGGCCTCTTACACTTGCCATTTGGCTTCTTCTCTCTGTTTTGGATTAGCATCTGTTGCACTCCTGCTGTGCATTAAATAGTCTGCCCAGCCTAGCGGCTCCTGAAGCTTTTTGCTTTGGTAGATCCCAATCCCAGCAATTCTCTGAGCAGACATTATAATAAGCAAATGAAAGTAAGGTTATGGTTCATGGGCTGAATGGCTGAAGAACCATAGCAGAAATCATCTGAAAGTTCCAAGTCCTTATTAGTAAAAAAAAAAAATAAAAATAAAAAAATCCAGCTTGCACATGGCAGCACATTTACACAGCCTCTCAGGAAATCACAATCATCTGTTATTAGTAAATAGAGTCAAACCTATTCCTGGCTCTTCCAGTTTAAGCCAGGCAAGTAAATGCAAGACATTGGGCAGTTTTTCCATATACGGAGAGAAGAGTTAGGATAACAAGATTGGGAAGTTATTTGCCCTACAGGAATAGCTGAAAAGCTGCTCAGTTTCATTTGCAAGTAAACACCCTGCTCCAGAAATATCATTTAATGTACATGCTTCAGTAGATGTGGAAGTTTAAGCATGTATTTAAGTTATCCCAAAGCTACCAGTTTTCTCAAGAGTTGTCCTCAATAGGGATGCTTTCCAGGTCTCACACTGCAGACTGAGTGCCCACTAAACTCTCACAGTCAGGATGACTGGGAAGTTGGGAAATAGGCACCTGTTACAGCAGGGCAGTGCCAGAAAAGACAGTGTTTGCTTTTAAAATGTTTCTTCTTTGGTAGGCTTATCACCACACTCTTGATGACCTAGAGATTAGAAAGATCTATTTTAAAGACCTAAAACATTTTTCATTAGGCATTAGGTCCAGTCTAAATTTAATAAATTCCTAGCCATCAACATTATTTAGTTAACCAAGCACTTCTACTCCTTGCTTTAGAACACTGTGAACATCAAATTCCTCAGCACCTCCCGAGTCATACATAGTCTCAGGAATTCATTTACTAAGTGCCTTCCTTAGGGGAAGCAAAGGTGCACAGTTAAAATCCATAGGTTATTTTAGTATGGCTTCTATAACTGCCTGTGAAACCTATATGCATCAAACCTGTAATCCATCAATTCAGGTGTTCCTGTAGTTTGGGCTGCAGCCAACTGGTAGCATGAGAACGGTGGCTGGCTCACAAAGCAGTCACAATAAAGCTCTTACAAATAAGCACGTTGTACAAGCAAGCATTTCTGTGGATGTGACTGTGACCTCTGCTGCTCTCCAAGGCTGCTACCCAAACACAAAGCATCCTTACAAGGCTTCATTATTTGTAAACACCCTGTAGAAACACATGGAGGAAGTCACTGTTTTAAAACAACTGTTATCTGTCGTCTTTTGCAAAAGAATGCGAGTAGCATATAACAAATAATTCCCTTCTTTTTGGGGGGGGTGTTGTTTTTTTTAATTGTTACAGAGATGACTCTAACCACACATTGCTGTGGTCAGCAGAGAACATGCACCCATTTGCAACAGATGAAGAAAGTTCTCCTTACGGCTACTCCACCATTTTCGATGACAGCGAAATGACCGGCTTTGACTTTGAGTATGACTTTTGTCAGCCTAAAGTCCTCACGTGCACTCCAGAACCAGACGCGTTCAATCCCTGCGAAGACATCCTGGGATACAGCTTTCTCAGAGTCCTGATCTGGTTTATAAACATCCTTGCTATTGCTGGGAATTTCACCGTTCTCCTTGTTCTCCTGACCAGCCACTACAAGCTCACCGTCCCGCGCTTCCTCATGTGCAACCTGTCCTTCGCCGATTTCTGCATGGGGCTGTACCTGCTGCTCATCGCTTCGGTGGACGCCCAGACGAGCGGCCAGTACTACAACCACGCCATCGACTGGCAGACGGGCAGCGGCTGCAGCGCGGCGGGGTTCTTCACGGTGTTTGCCAGCGAGCTGTCGGTGTACACGCTCACGGTGATCACCGTCGAGCGCTGGCACACCATCACCTACGCCATGCAGCTGGACCGCAAGCTGCGGCTGCGGCACGCCGTGCCCATCATGCTCGGAGGCTGGGTATTCTCCATCGGGATAGCGGTGCTGCCTCTCCTGGGGGTCAGCAGCTACATGAAGGTCAGCATTTGTTTGCCCATGGACATCGAAACGGGTCTTTCCCAAGCCTACATTCTGCTGATCTTGGTGCTGAATGTTGCTGCCTTCATTGTCATTTGTGCCTGCTACATCAAGATTTACATCGCTGTGCAGAATCCTGAGCTGGTGGCTGCCAATAAAGACACCAAGGTCGCCAAGAGAATGGCAATACTGATCTTCACAGATTTCACCTGCATGGCCCCCATCTCCTTCTTTGCCATATCCGCTGCCTTTAAAGTTCCTCTCATCACAGTGACCAACTCCAAGATCCTGCTGGTTTTATTTTACCCCGTCAACTCCTGTGCAAACCCCTTTCTCTACGCAATTTTCACCAAAGCATTTCGGAGGGATTTCTTTCTGCTGATGAGCAAGCTTGGTTGCTGCAAGAGCCGAGCAGAGCTTTACAGGATGAACTATTTCTCTGCTTATAACTCCAACTGCAAGAACGGAGGCTCAGCCACAGCCCCCGGCAAAGCTTCCCAAGCATTCCTGCTCTTGTCAGCATTACAGAAGCCATATCCTGCAGTACGGGACAAGACGTCTCACAAGGAAAATTAACCCAGAACGCCAAGAGATGCAGCACTTTGCGAGGCCAGTTGTGATTATCTTAGTGACTAGGGATTATTTTATAATATCTTGAACATTTCACAATAAATAAAAATGCCGGTTGGTAATTCTTATGCAACATAACTGTTCTGATGTTCAAAGTGGTATTTTCCCTTTTCTTGCTTTGCAATGATACATGTGGAAGGGGACTATGAGGCAAAACTCTTCTTTAGGGGAAACCAGAAGAGCCTAAGAGTAGTCAAGTTGCTCTTGAAGTCAACAGCTACTCCAGTGATTGCAATCTGGCTTCTTTTTCTCCAGACCTGCCTGGAGAGAATTTAAAGCCTGTTTGCTACCTTTCATGGCTTCTTTTTTTGTTCCTGTCAGCTGTGCTGGCATTGTTGGTTTCAAGAAAGAGGCACTAAATTAGATGCCTCCATTTCATCAGCAGAAACTTCCAATTACACAGCCACCTACACACGGTTAAAGAGTGTTCAAGCAATAGGCTATAAAGATGTCACCAAGGAGGAAAGTCGATCTACTGAACCTTTGTTACTGGCAGTTTTGCAGTTTACATTAGATCTCAGTCTGAGCTGGTGGGTCGTTTACTTAAATTATTAACCCAATCACAGCCACGTATGATCTGGAAACCACGAGAGATGCAATAGCTGTAGAACCCCACGTGCTGCACACAGGACTCTATTTAGTGTAGCTTGTGTGCACACACACACATCAGGTACACTGTAAAGGCTCCCTCTCAGCAGCAGGAGAGCTGCTCCCTGCACAGGCAAGTGCATGCTGCCCTGTTTGCCCTCCTGGGACAGTCTCATGAATCGTTTTCATCTGTCCACTCTGACCTCACCAGTGCCAGTGGCATTCAGGAATGCACTAGGGCCTCTTCAGCACTCACAGTCCAACTCCATTCCCAGGTGATGAAGCAGGGTCACCTTTTAGTGACCACGTTTTCCCATTAAAATCTCTGTTTTCTTTCACTATGCATTGCCTGATGCTAAGTGATCATGCTAAATACTAAATGCCTAGTCCAGATTTGTGACTGCATTCCTAATTTAAGTGCAGACTCTGATACATAAGCAAATGCTATTATTGCAATCAATTTAAACCTTTTACATTCTCCTTTTAAACTGAGTCCTTTGCTTTCAAGTCTGTGACAGCAAGAGTTCCAAAGCACTCCTCTTGTTACCAAAACACTGCACTGCAAGATAAATTCACTTCACATTAATGCAAGCAATTCTTTGTACTAGTGACTGGTCTATCATTAGTTCATAATTGTGATAATTAGAAATAACATCTCTGACCCACCCTTACCTTCAGCTTAATGCCATTATTTCAATCAGTACAAAAGCTCTGGCTGTAAGCACAGCTATACTCATGCGCAGTCCTCAAAGTTGGGGAACGAAGCAGGATTGAGAACAGAGGAGACTGTTCAAACTCTATGGTTTAGCAATCAGTACAAATTCCACAGGATGCACCTCTTTACACACACCAGCTCCTGAGCTTAGCTGACTGTAACACAAACTAAAGACACCAGCGTAGAAAAAAAGCTACTCGGCCTAAAGCTTCTCTGTCACGTATCTCAAAACTGATTTTGAGACTCATTTCTTCTGACATCACCTGGAAGAGTCCTGCACATGACTTAGGACGTGACAGCACAATGTCTTGAGTGGGCAATAAGTGATTTACTTGCATTGTGTTTCAACAGGACAAGAGCTTTCAAGCACACCATCCCCTACCACATAACACGGTCAGAAAATTACGTGGAAGGGAAATGAGTCAGAATTAGCAACAACTGATAGCACCCGCCCCACAGTGCTGCAGAGGTAACAGCAAAGCAGCAAGACAGCTGTGGGCATTTTTCCTTCTGTACCTGCTGTAAGTTGAGTGAAATCCATCATTTACAAAATTGCTGTTTTAAGGAAAAAAAAGTAAAAACCAATTACAAACAGCAAATGTAATTTATATACTTAAGTTTTTCTACACACAAAAGTAAGCAACATTTTAATAAGAGATTTAGATTCATGCTAAAGGTTCTCATACAAGTTACACTTGTTATTCTCTCATCATTTTTCACTTTACCTTCTTTCTGGTTGAAAGTTTTAGGCAGCCATTTACTGAAGTAACTTTGATGGGCATAACTGGTATTACACACCTCATCCTGTCACATCTGCAGCAATATGTTTGCTAAACTGTAAGTAGCAGCAATCAAAAACATTAATTCATAAACTATTCAGATATAAAGCACTGATTACTGCTCAAGTCACAGGCTACAGCTTACATTTTAATAAGAAACAATTTTTTTCAGTATAAAAACCCCTGACTTCAGGTATATTCTGTTGTGTCTTTTATTCAAAGCTGTAATTTCTTACCCATGTTCACTCAAGAACACTGGAAACAAAATGTAGGGGAATTCTTGTAAGCCTTTATAATCAATAAAATCAATATCATACTTGGACTGCACAGATGTTGCAACAAGCTATCATCAAAATTAAGGTGCACAACTTCAAAGCATAAGAAGCATTTCAAGAATGGAATAAAAAGGCAGATGAAGCTAACAGGTAGAAGGTGTGTAATAACTATGAATTGGTAAGGTTTAGAAGAGATGAGGCAAGAATTCCTGCTCTGATACCTTTATTCCACACATCTCAGCACATTCAGAGAAGAACAAGTTCTGAGAAGAGACAGAGATAGGCTCATCTTTAAAACAAGCTGAAAATAAAGTACTCATTAGCCACTATTTTATGGTGACTAGGAAAACCAGGTCAAATTCAGAAGCAACTGTGGTGCTTAGTAAATGGTGCACATCCCGTCCTGTCCCATGGATTCCTCGCCACACTACCTCTGCTTCCAGTCTTTTCTGAAGTTGAAAATGGTCCCACAGTTCATAATGGGCACATTTATAGAGCATGAACACCTCAGAGCCTGGGAGAGAGTGCTGAAATCTAAAAAGCATCTATCATGTGGTAAGAGATGCATTTCTTGTGCATTTATGGGTCTGAAGCATAGCATCAGTGCAGCTACAAGTCATCTGAATGGGGTAAAAGAAATCACACACTGTGATATTTTAACTGTCTCTGCATACACAATTCTTCACATTCCAGCAGCAGAATCTATAAAAGACAAAAGAAATGTTACACTTGGTTCAGGCACTCCAGTTCAGTGTCTTGTCTTTGATGCTGGAGAGCAGCACACATATCAAAACAGCCATGCAATAGGCTCAGTAATTGTTAAAAACATACCTCCTGCCCCATACCATTAGCACAAGGGTTTGCACCTTTATGAACAAGGGCTGGGGTTTTTCCCCTCACTTCTTCCATGTATTCATTCTCTCCCATTTCTCTTCTTTCCCTTCTCAAAGCCTCTGCATCCTCTCAGGGAACAGAGGTAATCAAAATGCCTCACCGTGTCTTATTCCAGCAGACGTGGGAGCAGCAGCCAGGAGGGAGGGGTGCCATACCCTTCTAGCAGGATCATCCTGTTCTGAGTCAGCCTGGCTGAGGCTTTACCATTTAGGTGCCCATACTGCAGGAACAGGAGCGAGCCAGGGAAAAGCTGCAGCTCTGAAGGCAGAGGGCCCAGAACTTCTTTTTGAACTCTATTTCTGTAAAAGCTAGCAAAAAGTTAATGTTGAGGGCTGGTAGGAATGCAGTTCTCGTGGCAGGGTGAGCTGCTGCCACATGCATGGCTTGTAAGATTTCTCTAAGCAAAGTTTATATTTAGGGAACACAAAACCAACTCTCTGCTAGAAAGGTATATGAGATGACATTTTATTATTATGCACAATTTGTCTCATTCACAGCTTACTGGTCTGTAGTCCTAGAACAAAGTAGAAATGTACAGTAGCAAACTTAAATGACTTTGCATTGACAGTGAAAATAAATCACATTTTAATGTTACATCACACTATTCATTGCATCTCAGTAGACATAGATAGAATAGAATAAACAATAATTCTCATATATTGAAAGCTCAAGGATCTTTCCCAGACATTTTCCTTTCTTGCATCTAGAGTGCTTGCCCTTAAACTGAAGTCAGAAAGAAACAAAGCAACAAAAAAAACCCAAAACAAAACAAAAAAACATACAAAAAAACCCCCAAAACCAAACCCCCCAAAAAATCAAGAGAGAAGTATGCAGCTGAAACAGCCACAGGTTTCACACTTAGCACAGATGTTGCTCTTCTTTTTTAACTCAACAGTCTTTGAAAAGAAATGCATAGTATCAACAGCAACTGTGTAGATTTCTATTTCAAGTTATACCTCAGTTTTTAAGAACTGGAAAGAAAACCAACAGAACTGAAATTTATTTAAATATAATCACTAAGTATTTCTTTACTGTCTTGAATTACGAACAGATAAAATATTTCAAACTTTAAAGCTATTCATTCCAATGATGTTTCATGGATGAAAAACTAATGAAGTAAACAGAAAAGAACTGCAAAGACTAGCTAACAATATAGTGGTTTAGTTTGCATGTATTAACACCGCAGATTTTGAGTATTTTTTATCACAGCTTTGTTGTTTTGATTTTCATTGGGGGATTTTTTATGGCAAAACAATAGAAAGTCCAGTTGTTTCACAAAAGGCTTATGAGAGAATAATGCTTCAGTCTTGAAGTACACACTGGAGTGAGGTTTCACCACTCTGCATCTCCAATGGCTTTTGCAAAAACATGGTCTTTTCCCTTAATGGACATCACTCCATCTTTTAAGTAGAACTTCCATTTGTTCTTAGTTCGATGTATCTGATGAAAAACAATAATCAAAATTAATGCCGCCACACATATACCTTAGATAATTCATAAAAAAAAAAAAAACAACTAAGATTTAAGCACAGCCTGTTTTACACACCTTAGGTTTGTTTTAAAATCCTTATAGCCTGAAATATTCAATGGAAGCAGTATATTTCGATTGTTTATAATGAACTCCCTGCCCCCTCAAGAGAGCAGCCTCCTCAGTCTTATCACAGCCTGTCCCACACTCCCTCTCCCCCAGCCTCCCCCCAAAAGTGTTAGTTATGACAGCTCAACACCAGCAGGACAAGACAACAGTAATGGAGCAATCCCAAAACACACCACACCTTGCAAACAAGTACAGCTTAACTGAAATACTTTCCTTTTCCCAAACACATGACAAAGCAATGCTGCGTGCACAGAGGTGTTAGGACAAGGCTAAAAACATGAAAACTTGTCTTAAAAGCAAATACTGCCATAAAAAAAAAAAAGAGTAATAAAGAATTTGCATATTCTGTTTCTTTTTAAAGGCCTGCAAAACAATCCATACTGCAGAAAGCTTTGTTTGATGCAAAAAGAAGGAATTTTTAATATTTCTAGGAAATTCCTTGAATTTTCAACATCAGTCTATTTTCAACTCCAGAAAGAAAAAGAAAAGGACAGCAATTTTACCAACAGCATTCTCTTATAGGTAACAAAGTAATTCAATAGAGAATTGTTTTTCTCTACTTTCTACTAGGCCTATGTTTTATTAAATCTGTACTGGAAAGGGGAAAGTTACCAACATTTTGCCCCAGCCTCTGTAACTGTCAATTTCTAATAACATCTGGTATTAAATTTCCTATAAGACATGTCTGATGCTGAACTTTCTAGTAGGTGTTTTTTTAGATTTTCAAGCAATTTTTGGGCTTATTTCAGGCAAAACTTGCTGTAGATAATAGAATACGCTACCCAGAGCATGTTTAACACCTGAGTTCTGAAGATTCAGAATTTTGTGTATCTTTCAATACAATACAGACACCAATGGCTCCATTTCAGATGCATTTTCTACACATATCCCTATAACTACACTTCCCTGGTATAACTGGTTTCAGAAACACTCAATCTGTCAGTTTTATAAAGACAATTTTCTTAGCACCTCTGTTTCCTAAACCACAGACAACCTTTAAGGCAGGCCTAGTTGGACACACAAAAAATTATCACTCGCCACTTTTGAAAGAATATAAATTTCTTTTTAATCAAGTAATCAAAACACACTCTTAAGCAAACTACAGCTATATTTTTCCATATATGCTTTAGAATAAAATATGCACTTTTAAAATCTTTTAAATTACTGACGTATAAGCATTCAAAACCACGTCATAGCCCAGAGTACTTAATTTGATCTTCAGGAGTTCAAAATAAGGTTGAATTTTGAACATTAAAATGAAGGAGGACAAAATGGCCCCTAACAACTGTTGCTTCTCAGACACAACAAAATTCTGGTAGGAAAGTCTCTCAGTAACCACTCCAAAGACCAAAAAAAAAAAAAAAAAAAAAAAGTAAAAGAAAGTACACTCCCTTTTCTATTCTCCATTTTAAAAGTCTTAATTCATGGCTGAATGTGCCTACACACATCCTTGGAGATGTTGATATTACGTAAAAGTTAAGGAAATAACTAAGCTTTTGCACCTTTACAAATCCTAATTTTGCAAGACTTCTTGTTCCCTTTTCCTTAAATAGGCCAATATGATTATTCCTTTTTCAGAAAACAGCAGGAAAAGTCTTCAGACTATCGTCAGCTAAACACATAACTTAAACACTCTATTACAGCATTAGAGTTTCTTTAAAAGGCACTAACAGTAGAGCAGACATGGATTTGCTGAAGATACTACTTAGAATGATTAAGGAACACAGATAAAAGTATATACTGTACCTTGTCATACTGACAAACTATCACATTGTCAGTGTCAAACAAGTCTGCAATGTCCTGCTCACTGACATCGTCACCAGAGTTTAAGGGGTCCTAGAAATGAAAATTCTATTTTATACACTCTTTCAGAATAGCATTGAATAGACTTGGCATTAAACACACCTAGAACAATAAAGTCACCATTGCAAAAACCCAGACCTAGGGGCTATGAAGTCCATGTTGCACAAACCTCAATTATCAACACCTTTACATGCTTGCATTCTCAAAACCAAAAACACCCTAAACAAAAACATGGGTCAAAAAAGCAAGACTGCTAAGTGATACAGCTGATCCCAGTAACTGGAATACTGATCAACTTGTATTTATTTGAAGTTCACATGCTACAAGTTGATTTTCTTGTGAACAAAATATAGGATACAAAATTGCACATGTTTAAGAAAACAGAAAACCAGGCAATTGTTCTTGTATCACATTGTTCTCTGTCTAATACCTTGTGGTCCTTCGAAAGGAAAGGAAACCTAGATTTGTATCCTGATCTTATTTAAATAAATCTTATTTAAATCTAAATCTTTAAATAATATCTATTTAAAGTAAAGAGCAGAACTCCATTCCACTGAGGCCAGGGTTTTACAATAGAACTTTAGTTCTGGTAATTAAGCATTTAATTCATCCAGTAACCAAATTACTTTTCAACATTTCTTTCATTTGTCCATGCTCCTTATAAGGAGCTTTTGAGTAATTTCTCAGCAGTACCTCCCACCTCCAGAGGTTTGTAACATCTCTGTGCATGCTCTGCATTAAACTAACCAGGAATTGTTCTAGGTCCAACAATTCAACAGTCAGGAGATATGCAATATTATGTGTTCCTCAAGGCTTAAAAGTAAATTACCTCCTCAACTATATCTATTTGGAGATCTTCATTATCCCCATCACTGCAGCTGGACTCCATGTCTGAAGAACTGTCACATTCTTCATCATAGTCTTCCTCATCATCCAGAACTTTTAGATCCTCTGATTCAGTAAAACCAATGAATTCATTCTCTTCTTTATCTCTTGAATGTGGTATTTCTTCCTTGGAAGAAACATCATCAGTACCATCGAGCTGACTTATGCCTTCAAGGTCACTGCAGATCTCTTTCTCCAATCGTAAATCAGATCCTGTCTGCTCCGTAGGTTCCGTGTGACAGGAACAAGAGAGACCAGAGACAGCTTGTGAATTAACACCACAACGAAACCTGTGTTCAGCACAAAGCCTGAGATTCTTGTTTAATAAACTGACAAACTTGGGGCACTAAAATGAGAGTTTCAAATCCAACTACTTGTAAACCCTGAGTACACTTGCAAACATTGTGCTTGCATCTTACCTTAGATCGAACTCATGTCAAATATTCCTCAGGAATACTGAAAAAAATTTCTTAGACTTTTCTCTAAAGACATAGCAAAAAGGAGAAAAAAAAAAAAAGAAACAAGCCATTCCTCTGCCCCTCAAAATAGAATTTTTCATTTTTGAAATAAAAGTCAAGATGAACTGATCCTTCTCCCTCAACTCATTCAAAATGCTTTGTTTAAATAAGATATAAAAAGCTGGGAGAGAGTAAATATTTCAGTACTTCAAGTTACTGTTCATAAAAGTGCTAGAATTCCTAAACAGAGCATTCACAGGAGCATAAAAGGGCTTTAAGGTTTCAGGCATCTTCAGTTTCTCATTAAATCTTTATTGTAGCACTTAATTCCCATCCACATACACTTCTAGTTCAAGAAAATAACACTTTGTTTTGACCTTCCATTCTCACTACAGACAGTCTTCCTCATCCTGCCATCAAAGTTCAGATGAGCAACATAACATGCTTTCTATTTACAGACATTGGGCATTACTGTCATTAAATTTGCATTTAATAAATTTGCCTCAATCATGTATAAGCACTACAACTCAAAGTCAGCAAGCCAGTCTGAACTTCAAGCATCTGCAAATAATTTCTGAAACTAAAATTAGAAGAGGTCAGGAAAGCGGCTTTTTAATTAAAGTCATTCAAGTTTTCCACACAGCTTTAGCTGAGTTCTAGTTTGTTCAGGACTTTTTCCCCAAGGAAGTACATTTTCTTCAAGGAGATTTTCACTTATCAAATCTGACTTTTCATCCTCAATGCATTTTCAATGCAACTTTAATGCTCTTCACACATTACAAGTTAAAATTAATCCCAGTTGATACTGCAAAAGCAGTTTGCCCACAACTGACCAGAATTATCCATATGCAGATCAGTGTCAGAATGATATGGAAGTTCTCAGTCATTCACGTCTGCTTAGTCACCAAAAAAAAAATACCAACTATGATTCCCAATAGTTATAAGTCTAATACATTATATCTATCCATTACACTTTTCATATTTTTAAATTGACATTCTCATCACAATATTTCAGCAGTCTAAGAATCTTTGACAAATTCTTAATGTAAAAACAAGCAGTCAGCTACTGCTATTCTAAACAAGCTCAAGAATGAAGTACAAAATCCAAATAATTTTTATTTTTACCATTTAGAGGTGCTAGTTGTCACTTAGAGACATGTTCAAACAAACATCTCCAACAGATGTATTCTCACCAGCACAGAAGCAAAAGGCCTTACCTTGGCAGAGGAAACAATGCTGCCGTGATCTTTCAGAAAGGCACGGTCATCCAAACATTCCCCCGCGATAATCAGGTCAATGATATCATCAGCCACCTGCTGCTGCAGCAGGTCCTGGTGCTCAATGTCCAACTGCCCCTCCACATCCAGCAGCACACTGCTTGAGTTGCCTACCAAGGACTCATCAGCGAACAGTCCTTCAGAGGATTCTGGAGTAAACACAGCTGCGTGAAGACTGTCATACTGGGATTTTTCTGTGGAGTCACCACACTCATTCCACACTGCATCGGTTTCAAGTCCCTGCTGACTCACAGAAGGCTGCTGGACCAAGGTAGCAGAGTTCTCCAGGTGTTGTTTCTCCACAAGGTTTGGTTTAAATACCATAGCCTGTTGGACAGCAGTGTCCAGGGGTTGCAATGTTTCACCAGCTGCGTGGGCAGAAGGTGCATTCACCTGTGCAACACTGGCAGTGTTGGCTTGCAGAACTGAAGTTTGCCCAAGGGGATGAAATATCTGCTGCACAGGATGACGCAGAATGCTTCCATCTCCTGAGGCCTGTGTAACCACAACAGGCACATTTACCTTGTAAAGTTGCCCTACAGAGAGAAGAGTTAAAAACTGCTTCAGCAAGTCAAACTACAGGTTCAACCAGGCCACTGACCTGTTACCACTAAAAACCAATAGCAAACACTGGGGCAAACTATGAGAAGAAGGATGTTTACAAAGCAAAACTTTCCTCAAGCACAATTTCAGTCCCTGAAAATTAAGCACTCAGAAGCTTTCTGCATCATGGCTTCCACCCAGTCCATCATGTTTAATACCCCTTTTTGGTTTTGGCCTACACACTACTCTGTGATAGTAAATTCAATAATTTAATTACATACTGGATTTTAAATAAATAAAACCCCTGTTTTGAATTTTTTCCATGTCATTTCGGAAACTCAGGAATACAAGATGAAAGAGCAAACTATTCCACAGCTAGAGGGAGAGTTCATTCCTTTAAGGACCTTTAGGTATCCCCTCTAAAAAACCTGCCTAGTTTGGTTGAAAAAGAAAATGCAGCTCCTAATTTATGTATCTTCTCTTTTGAAAACTACTGCAAAGACTGAAGCTATTATTATCAATGTTAGAATTAAGATGCCAGAGCCAAGTTCCAAATTTCATTTGATTTTTCTTCCCCCCATGCACACGCTCATGCAGACAGAGTCACGGGTACCAGTCTACAGGTCTCATGACATTAGGAATTATATCTGAAATAGGTAACTAGTGATATTAGTTTTTACCAAAGAACAGTTGTTTGAGAAAAGAATCAATGACTGAAATAAGCCTTCCACTGATCACACCTAAGCAGTACAAGCACATTTTTGCACAAGCAGTTCAGGCAGTTTTATCAGCAAAAGAATGTGATCAAAAAGGTTAATGGAGGGTGGGATTTTATTTGAATAAGAAATCAATTTGTTTCTGAAGCAGCAGAGTGTCTTTAGCTGTTTTATAACATGGAAGGTCGTCTCATAGAGACAGAGAGAAGGAGATATCTATGTCTGGGCTGACAAATGAGTACATTTGCAACAAGTTGTAAAACTGACACACTAAGTAATCAATGCAATTACTTCCCATGCAGCGACTACAAACACAAAGGAATAGGAGGGTAACTGGCTCCACCCACCTTTAACTTCACATCTGTTTCATCTACTGCACTTGGGACAGTCTTACAACATTCCCAGTGCACTGTAAGGTTTTCCACCTCCTCTTTGCTCTTACCTGGTGCTGGCTGCAGCATCACTCCAGCTGACATCTGTATAGGATAAGCAACACCGACTCCCGAGGGGAGAGCAAGAGTGGCACCCACTCGTGGGGGCCCCTAGAGCACAAGAGCTGGGTTTAGTCAGGAACAGGGCACACCTTTTATCTCCTGGGGCCCTGAGTGTCACACCTGGAACAGCCATGTGAAACGTGGAGGAAGGCCCCTCTGTGGTCACCTTCACTGGAAAGCTGCATCACACTTTTGAGATTTAGACAGATGATGGAGTGATCACTTGCCCCAAGTGTTTCCTACTTTCCAGCTATCATATTCCCTTTTTGTTAACAGAACAGCTTCCCATATCCCCTCAATGTACCCACCATCCAGAAAGGTATTTTTCTACTCAAAGTCATTTTAATCTAAGTTTATGCATTACTCCACACAGCACAGACTTGCCTAGGCCTATGAAGTCACTTCGCACTCTCTTTTCCTCCTGGGAAGCAGAGAATTGGACATACATGTCTCTTTTAAACTAGCTGTTCTGAGGCAATTCAAATTTTATATCAAGAAACACACATATTGCACAAACATCTTCCCAATATTGTATTTTAACTTGACAAGCTAGTTACCTTGAGGCTCAGGACACACTCAATAAGTTCATGAAGCTCTGGCAATTAGTAGCTGCTCCCCAGAGAAATTTTACTCTTCCCAGAGTACAGAATTTGTCAACTATAAAAACATCCTTCTGGATGATTTCTACACCTCACAGATAATGCTGCTCCCAGTTTCACTAGTGCTAATATTTCCAAACCATACATTATTTTAACAACCAATAATTTTTTTTTTTTAATTATATGGAGATGTGTATTTCTACTACACTTTCATCCTATGGGCTAAACACATGCAGCCATGTCTTCCAACACACTTCTGGCTGCATTGCTTGCAAAACCACCTGGTAGATCCCACCCTTTCTCACTGCTCACACAGAAGCAGCAGTGTTACAACTCTCCCTCTTGAAGCCTACTAATAACTGTCAAAAAATGGTAAAAATTTAGGAGTTCAACATAATCAAGATTGAAGTAAAACACCACTACAGCTACATACCAGTTTTGCTGCTGTGAAATGCTGAAAATCTCTGCCAGCTTGGATGACAAAAGAAGCTATAAAAAAAGAAAAAGGCACTTTACAAAAAACATTAATTTCTTGGACACAGTTATCTTTCAATAATTTACAGCAAACATGGCTGAAACTAAAGCAATCTAACTTCAGTTCCTACTCCTTAATGAACATGAGTATTGCCCTGTCAACTTGAGGAAAACATGCAAATATTTTTCTGCAGCAGAGCAAATTCAATGATGCTAACAGTAGGAACAGTAGGAAAAGATTTTCAAAAGCACTCAGGACTAACTTCCATGGGAGAAAAAAAGACAAAGGGAAAACTTTCCCAGGCTTCTGGAGGCAAACCATGTAGGTAGCCCTAATTACTCTGAAAATCTCTAGCCGGAGCGCAAATCAAATTCCATTTTTAAAAATAAATAGATTCACTGGCTTCATCAGATTGTTTTGCCTTTGTATTGCCCTTTAAAATCTTAGGAGTAACAAGGTAATGCTCATTAAATATAAAACCTTCAATAGCCTGCAAACCCAAAAGCATATTCCCTTTAGTCATGTGGAACAAGCGAAACACCTGCCTGCAAAAAGAGTTCATTCAACTATGAAGACTGAAAAAAAAAAAAAAAAAAAGAAAAAGAAAAAGAAACCCCACAACACAGGAAGAATATCTGCCCAACCTTGAAATAAACTACAACATAGATTTTCATTAAATCATCTCATATGGTTTTTGTCCTTTATGGGCAAAGGTCCTAACAGCATTTGGGATAGGTCTCAGCTGAGCATTAGACTCTACCACAACAATACCACGGTGGTCAGCTGGACTTAATTGAGAAGAATAGGTCCTGATACCAGGGGCTGTGTGAAGGTCAAGTGCTTCCCTGCAACAGGAACACTGCTTTTAGAAAAGCTAACTGAAAGAAAAACCAAAAAGCTTCCTTTTTTCTGTTTGAGCAAGAGATTACATTTTAACAAATCGAGAACCAGATTAAACTCCAACATGACAGGAGAGCTGCATGGCACAAATGAGCCATATAACCTCTGCACACATCAGGACACACATTAAAAGGGGAAGAAGGAGCTAAACCCTGCAGGTAAATTTGCAGCTGAAGGGCTACACTTCTGGACTGCAGACAAGAAGGCTAAAGTTCTCTGCATGTTTTGCTACTGGAAACAAGCAACAGATCAAGAACGTGTAGACAGAATTCTATTAGTTTATCAAAGTTTAATTCATCATTTATTAGTCAAATTCAGCGTTCAAATAATTACTGTTCCACATCAAACTAGATATATTCGTAAGTATCACAAACAAAGATTATTGCAAGTCTTCCAAAAACATCCCTGAATCACTGAGCTATTCTTGAATTGCATCCATTGTGTCCAACAACATCTGACCTGTTGAAGTCTGCAGAATGCAGCGAGAACTGTGTGGGAGCTGCAGGGTGAACTGTGAAGAACAGTGGCTACGTTTGAAGAAGCCTTCTGTTGCTTTAGACTGTGTCACCTTCGTTTCCCAAAGCTGCAGAAAGATTATTATTAAAGGTCAACAAATATCAGCTTTAAAAACAAACTAGAGAAAAAAAGATAATCAGGTATTCCCAGCTTTTCCAAGAGTAAATTGACTGATTCTATCCAAAAACCATGGTAGCAATAACTAACAAATTTTAACTCCCAGCAACCAACACATAACTCACAGGATACTTGTAACTCTAAGTTAGGGCAAACCTTTGGCTATTTTAGAGGGCAAAGGAACAGACATGTACACATCTCAAAAGTAAAAAACACAACTGCTATTAATGCAGGGAACCCCAACAAACCTGCTTCAAGTCTTTCAGAACCTGCTCCGCTACGCCCTCTTCTGCAAAGAGTTCCCGCACACCTTCAATCACATCTTCAATAACCGACTTGTATAGTTCAGGCTACATTAAAAAAATATATATTTTTTCAAGTTAAGATTAACATTAAGTCATTTGAAAAGATAGTACAAAGCCTAATCTCACTTCAGAAACTATTGTTACAAATTGACTAGCATGAACATATCAGTTTAATAAACTGAATGTCAAACGCAAAGGTCTGCAAGTCCACTCATTCCCTTAAACCTAACATCCCTAAAAAGCTACTGGATTTGAGCTGCAAATTATTGGTTAGGCTATAGAAATGCTTAAGAAAATCCTAGAAACATTACAAAAACAATTGATCTGATGTATTTTCAAACAAGCATGTCTAACCACCTTGTACCATTCTAGAATCACTGCTCCTAACTTAAAGGCCAACCAACAATGGGAGCTACTAAAAATTAGGTGCGCCAGTTCCATCAGAAGCAAAATATAAGGAACCTGCAAGAAGCAACAGAGATTTATTTATTTATTCTTTGTGGAAACAGTTTGATGCTGTATAGCAACTTTGCTATGGAAAATTTAACACCACCGTTACCGATACGGATCATTCATCTTATATTACAATAGGACTCCAACAGAATATTTCAGTCCTTCTTCCGCCCACGTCAGTGATTAAATCCTAATCCTCCAGTCAGATCTGGACAGCAGATACACATAAGCTTCAAGATTCATACACTCCAATGCAAATGTAAGATAATACACTTTTAGCACTTTAAAGCTTATTAATCTTGACTATCATTACCACAAGAATAGCCTATACAAAGTGAAAAATGAAGCGAAGATATTTTAGGAAACCTTAGAAGATTCTGTATTAATAATTTAAATTTTTTTAGCATCAAATTAATATTTAACTGCTCTAAAGTTGTTCCAAAGCGCAAATGATAAACAATATCTTTTCAAACAAAGGAAGCTATTAAGAAGTAACATGTTACACTTTCGGGAAAAAGCAATCAACACAACTAATTTAAAATAACCATACTCATGTATAATTTCTTATCAGGGGTTATCAACCTCCAAAGATTCCCCCAGCACTTTTCAGGGTACTAGGAAGACAAGGAGGAAAAGAAAAATTTACTCTTATACCACTGCACTAAAAGCTGTTGATCAGCCCATATGTCAAATGCTCTGCCTTCACTGTTAATCCAGAAAAGAATCTGAATGTAAATCTTTCAACAGGCCTATTCCTCTCCCCAGGATTGTCAAGCTACAGTGACTACAAATATTTATTGTGCTATATAAAAACTGAACATAGCAACTGTAAAATTCAAACACCACATGCTTCCAAATTAGAGAAAAATGGTTACAGTGCAGACAGTATTGTACTCCTGCTTAATCCCTTTACACACAGGCACTCCTCCGCCCGAACCAGGCCATCCGTATCAGGAACTGTCAAACTCCAGTTTTCTTTGTGTACAGTGGGGTGGCAGGAGGGGTTTATCGCCACCCCATTCCAGCAAAGCCTCCAAGGCTCCCCTGGGATTCCCATCCTCTGAGGGACCATGTGGAGCCCCACGTTAGGAGAGGCAGCAGCAGCCGAAACCCGCCGGGGGGTTGAAGGCCGCCGCTTCCCACCCGGCTCTGCCGAGCTTGCACGGCGACCCTCGCACCCTGGAGCTGCCCAGTGCCTCACGACAACCCCTGACACAACACGTTTTGCCCATAATCTGCTATTTTCAACAGGAAAAAAAAAAAAAAAAAAAAAGGGTTGTCGAAGTTGTCCCTGGGTTTCCCGCACAAGGGGACGGGCGGCGGCTCCTCCCCGGACCGAGCGCGGGAGATTTCCCCGTCCCCGTCCCCTCCGCCCCTCACGGAGCACCAGCCAGACCCCGCCGAGCCGCTCTCAGCCCCGCCACGCCCGCCCTGCCCCTCACCACGGGGCTGCCGTGGGCCATGACGGCGGTCCCCGCCCTCGGCCCCCGCCCGCCTTTAAGGCGGCGTTGCCATGGGGACGCGGCCGGCCCCGCCCGGGCCCCGCCCGGCCCGCCCTGGGGGCTCCTGTCCTCCCACATCCCTGAAACTTCTGGGGGGCTCCGGGGCACAGCCGAGCGCTGGGGGCTAAACCCAGACCCCAAAACTAAGAGGGACCGGCCACTGTCCGGTCTGGGCTCCAAGCTCCATCCTGAAGCATCATCTTGTGAGCGTAGGGGAAAGGCGGGTTTGTCTGGAGAGCCACGCTCGTCCCCGTGGAGCGAGAATGCTCCTAGGAAAGCTGGCTGCAAAAGTGTATCGTTTTGCTCTAATAAACCCTGAAGTCGTGATTGCTTCCTAAACTGGGAGAGCTGAAGCTAAGTATTGCAGTTAAGCAGCAGCAATCTGGTACAACTACTCAATTATTGCTTACATTTGCAGCAATCTGTTCACATGTTAATACAGAGATATACCAATTTAGCAGTTACTAATCTGGAAAAATGTTCATTAATCTCATATATGTAAGAGAAGGTCTTAAGGCACCTTCAGTCAATGTTGCCGCGATGATTTTGAGAACCTAGAAATATAATCTTTTTCCCTTCTTTTTCTTTTGTTTTTCGTTTCTTAGGTAGCTATGTAGTTAGAGTGCTGTCTGACTTGTGAAGAGCTGACCCACACGTTAAGCTTTAATTTTTAAGGCTTACACATCCTGAAAAATGAAAATATTTTAATGAAAATGCTGACAGACCCTTAATTAAATAGCCAGGCTAACACCTACAAAATAAAAGAAAAAACATCCATAATAAGCTGCGTTTTCACAAGTGAGACAAATGCAATTTGCTATTGAAGTAATTTTGCTCTACAAGAAAATATGTTTAATGACACTGATAGAGTCTTGAATTAAACAGTAGTTGCATATTCAGCTGTTCAGTATGCCCTGCATCATTGTGAGGAAAAGGCAAGACATTGCTTTGCCTACAGAATAATTTAAATAATAAAACATAATTTTTTTAAAGCACAGGGCTCATTTGAAACTGCTTGGGATAGTGCATACCAAAAGTGTCCTTATTCTTCTCCTGACTGTTTTTTCCCATCGTGTCAGCAGAGATAGCAGGAAGGAGCTGCAGCCTTGAGGATCTTGCTGGGCTCCGAAGGTCGCAGATGGGGATCCTGCAGCTGGCTGCCACTTCCTCACCAGGCAGACAGACCTGACACAGAGCCATCTCCCTGCCAGCATACTGTACAGAGCTTCTAGAAAGGTGGAAGGGCAAAAAGAAGATTTACAAATGACCTCCCTGCTTTCCATCTCCCTTTGTTTATCTAGAGAACACAAAGTGCCTTGGAATCGGAACAGTTTGTATGCCTAACTCCAAAAAGGAGAGCTGGGGAGCTTGATACCAAAGGACTACTCAGCTGTCTCAGATAGTGGTCAGATTACTTTGCCTATGTCCACATGAAAATTTGCAGACCAAAGCAAATTATCTTTACCTGGTCTTCAGGTGCACTGCATATCTCTGTACATGCATTCCCACAGGGAACTGTGGACACACCCCATCTGGTCTAAATTATACCCTTTGTATTGTAAGTAACAAAGGTCCTCTCACCAGGTCAAGGTGTCAGCTCCCTTCACACAGGGACAGCAGATGAGCCTACTTACAGTACACAGATATCACTGGGGATAAAATAGAAACTGGGAATGGGAATACATCTTTCCAAGCTGCACAGGGAGATTGCACAGGGCACCTCCTGCTAACCAAGGCACTTAAATTTTCATCTGAAGTCTAGCAACATACCTTATAAAATTTCTTTTACAAATTCCTAGAGAAGGTGTCTTTTCATCCAAGCACAGCGAACAGTGTCAACTGAACAGGGTGAGAAAGCCAGGGTATGCACTGAAAAAATTCAATCGTTTCTGGCCAAGGAAAAAATATTAAAATCTCTGGCACTAGCATTACTCATACTGACTGGCTAGCTTTGATATGGTGATCTTCACCTACTATCAGTGTCCTGAATGATAAAGTACAACCCTGTAGTTATTTTCATGCTTATGGAAGCTTTTAACATTTAATCCCTCTTTTAAAAGAAGAAACTAAGGCACAGATCCACCAACTATCTTGTCCAAGCTCACAAATGGCAGTTGGGAACAGCATCGAGGTTTCCTCCCTCTGGGTTCAGCTTCCAGCCCAGCTCTCCCCTGGTAGTCTCTTTAAGAGCTCACAAGAGTTTTAGAAAAGAGGATATGGAAGAGATTAGAATGCTGTTCAAACCCTCCTGATTTTTCAGGGGTTTTGTCTGCATTTGGGATAGTGCTGCTTAAGGGCACCTCAAACATTTGTTTACTAGACAGGTTTTAATTTGTAATTATTTATACTCTTTTTGGTACATGATGTCTAGAGAAGATTTATTTTTGGATGATGAGCCTTTATTAATCTTTTTTTTAAATTATTTTTACGGTTTTCAAATGTCTTCCCTCTAAGAAACGGAGAGCCCTCAGCACACTCAGATGCTTGGTCATGAATGCCCTCTCCTGTTTAAATCCAGCATTGCTGCTGTAGAGCAACACGGCCACTCAGCTGCAGGACTGCAGAAGTCTTTCTCAAGGCATAGTATACAAATACCATCTTGCCTTTTCTTTCCAAGTAAAGGCAATCATTCTTAGGAGGAACTGGTTGCAGAATCCAGGCAGACCTCATGGATATAACATGACACAAGCAAAGCTATAATTTCATTTTTAAGGTATTCTGTAACATGTTCCCTTTGTTTGCAGCTGTTGACTCATAGATATATGGCACTTCAGTCTCATAACAATTTTATTAACAGCACGATTTTGTTACAAGTTCCATCATTTCCCTTGGAGTTCTGAGACAGATAACACTGGGACCTGTGATTTGTTCCTTTTTCATTTATCATGTGTGACTCCTGTTTCTGCAAGAGCCTCTCTTTTTTCCCCTGACTTAGACCACTTTATCAGAAGAACTATAGGAAGACCTCTCCCTTAATTTAACATAATGACAAATTTTCAGGACATTGGGTGGTTTATGAAGGGCTCTGACCTGTACAAACTGCTATCTAAAATGGCAGTCTGATGGATTGGATATACTTAATAGTACTGTATATCTCAGCTCCTCAACAAGCCCAAAGACTTGTGTAATACTAGTAAGCCTAATTAAGGATGAAACAAGCCTTGCCTCTCCTACTCGCCTTGATACATATGCGTTATGTGGAGAGAAAGCCGCAAAGGGGAAGAGCAGCCACCAGCCATTTCACTGTCCTTATTCTTGTCTCTTTCTATCACACTCCTGCCGGTGTCCAGCTCAGTGCTCCTTCCCTGTTCCCTCACCTCCTTTGCTGTCTGCCTTCTTTCCCTGGGGATGACATACAGATGTTTATATCAACCCTTTTTCCCAGAGAGATCCCGACCTCCTGACCTGTGTGTCCAAGAAAAGACACAGTTCAACTTCCTCCTCTTTTGTCCACTGTCTTTGCCTTCATCACTCTCTAAGTCCCTTCGCAGCCATCTGGTTTTACCCCTCTTCACTGGTGGTTGAAATCTCCCTCCTTCCTCACCTGTCTGTAATTGCCATTTACATGCTCCCGGCTTCCTGGTCCAGTGGGAAGAGATCAACTACAGCGGTGTGCAGAACCACACGGAGGCAGGGTGCAGTGGGAGACTAAATGCCAGAAACATCATTTCTCCTGATTTGAATTAGCTGCTGGAAGTTCATAGTTGAGCAGATGATTGCAGTAGTCCAGCAGTTTTAGCGTGAAGTTAAGTAAGGGCAGAGCAGCATGTTTTGGTCAAGGCCAGTTTGCTCTGTCTAACTTTGCATTTGGTAATTTCAAGGGGAGAAAAGCTGAGTGACCACATCAGGCCCTTTCACCAGCAGTGGAGTTTGCAGCACCAAGCAATCACTAAAATCACCCAGCAAGTGACTTTGAGAGACAGGCTGAAGAACAGCTTAGCAGTCAGGCTCTCCTTTTTACTGCCTCATTGCTACCAATTTTACTCTGCTAAAGAATAACTCAGACGTGTGGAGACTAATCTTCATTGTCATATTGGATGTGGGAAGCATTTATATGAGGACCCCAATATTTGCTCAAGGTCATATTTCTGAGTTTCCTTTTCTGAGAAAATGTGGAGGAGCTCCTGCTGTCCTCATGTATAACTTACACACCTTTTCATTTTTCTTGGGTTTTTTTTTTTCTTTTTACACCTAGGTCCGCTCTCGGGTAAATCTACCCTAAGCAGATCGTCTGCACTCCCCTTTTGACATTATAATTACACAATTAGCAGCAAAGATATTCAGTAATGGATTTACATGAAGGAAGATAAAACAGCATTTCCCTTTTCCTCTCCAGGCAGTGGATGGCTCCGTCCATTTCGGATGAACTGTCATCTAAATCCTGGTGTCATTACTTACGTTTAGACAGTAACATCTATTCCATGTTAGAGATGACAGATGAAGGTCCCTTCCTAGATAGCAGTGCAAGAAGGTTACTGTGGTAGCTTATCTCTGGGTATCACCAGGCTAATGCCTAAGTTCTTGCTTTAAATCCTCCCTGTTTCACTGCTGGGTTTTGTTTGATATTTTCATTGCATCCCTTACAGCATGACCTTGTCATTTCCCTGGCATGAGCAAGACTGCCCTGTGCAGGAAGACAGGTCACCATCACCAACAGCTGTGCACATGTGAAGCAGGGATGTTCAAGGCCCAGCAAGTTCCGCCTGGCACACCGTGGCAGGATGTGCTGGATGAAAGCAGGGCCTCTCTGCGTGGCCTGGCACTTCCCAGCTCAGGCGGGGAACCTCTCACTGTGCCCCATCAGCCTCACAGCCACCTGCTGTGCCTTCAGTGGCTCTGCCCATGCTCCCCTGCTCATTCTCCCGCTGCTTCAGCTCCTCCTCCCCACCCCAGGAGATCATTCAGTTCGTTTCCCCACCCAGCCCCCTGCAGCTGCTCACAACTTTGTTCTCAATACCTCCCTTTGAAGGCACTTCTCTGCATGGGTTCCCCACCACGTTTCTGTTTCATCCCCTTTCATATGTAAACTTTCCAACTTGACTTAAGCATCGGTTCTCCTTACCCCTTGCAAACATGCTCTGCCTGCTGCCCTCTCCTTCTGCCGGCTCCCTGCTCACTCCCTGCTTCCTCTCTCTTACCTCCACTGCTGGTCACACATCTTTTCTACTCCCAGCACGTCCCTACTTCTGGCTTTTTCCCCTTGGACTTTTATTGTTGGAAATGGAAGGGAAAGTTAATCCCTATTAAATCAAAAAGGCCACCGCAATGCAACGTAATACTAGACCGTACCCACCCACAAACAGAAACACCTAATCACACTGGGCTTTGGGATGGCAAAGCAGAATTTTGAGCCAATGCTTTTATTTTTATCAGTAAGGCTTGAGCAGGGAGCATGAGCACCACTTACAACATGTTATGCTTGTTATTGTAAAAAATTACAGTTTGTTTTTGCTAAGGAAAGAACAGTGCTATAAAATAACACATACTAGGCATACCAAATACTACGAAGCTGTCCCAAAATAAATGTTTCCATGTTTTACTTGTATTCTAGTAATTTGTCATTTCACTTTCTCATGTACCTGAATCACATTGTTCACTGATACTTTTAAATATTGCAAAATGTTTAAGCTCTATAAGGGGACTATACTTTTGCTAGAGATCTGCTTTCCATTTGCAGGTGCTCACAGAAGGATAGAACACCACTGAAGTGAAAATGGATGTTAACTCTATTTCCCAGTGTTTCCCAGAATAGCTGATTGCTTTGCTACAGACACAGAAGCATAGGACAAGTGGCATGGTTATTTTATTCTTTAAGCCCATTATTTGAATGCTACCTCATAAACCTCTTGCCTCGTTCCCATATTTCCCCACAGAGGCCTCACCGTTTCCCTAGTAACAGAACAGGCCTTGAAATTTGTGAAAGTCTTAAACAGTTGTCGCTACATTATATTCAAATATCCCAGAGAGACCAGAGGGAGCACTCAATAGGAAAAACCACAGCGTTCTTGGGGTTACTAATGTTACAAAAACAAGGCAGGAAAAGGGTCTGCTATAAATCATGCTGAGACCCCACCTGGAGAGCTGCACCCGCCTCTGGGGCCCCCCACATAAGAAGGACATGGATCTGCTGGAGCGAGTCCAGAGAGAGGCCATGGAGATGCTCAGAGGGCTGGAGCACCTCTCCTGTAAAGACAGACTGAGAGAGCTGGGGTTGTTCAGCCTGGAGAACAGAAAGGCTCCAGGGAGACCTTGCAGCACCTTCCCGTACCTAAAGGGGGCTACAAAAAGCTGGAGAGGAACTTGTTACAACGGCATGTAGTGACAAGACAAGGGAGAATGGCTTTAAATTGAAAGAGGGCAGTTTGGATTAGATATTAGTAAGAAATTCTTTACTATAAGGATGTCACAGGTTTACCTGTCACAGCCTGCCCAGAGAAGTTGTGGATGCCCCATACCTGGAAGCGTTCAAGGCCCGATGGGGCTTTGCACAACCTGGTCTAGTGAAAGGTGTCCCTGCGCATGGCAGGGGGTTGGAAACAGATGTTCTTCAAGGTCCCTTCCAACCCCAACCATTCTACAGTAAATGTGATAAGGTGCATCACTGAGCTTTCTGCAGTCAGCTTTATCTGAGTGATATTCTCCACTCACAGAGCAGAATTGTTCTTTCTAATAAACTGCAATACCTAATGATTGAGATCAACCCGTTAATTATAGTAAATTTAAAACTAGCTTGATAAATTTCTAGAGAGGGGACAAGAAACTGCTTGTTTGAAATACAACTTTATTTTTTTAATCAATATGCAATCTACAAAATGTTATTACAAGATTATCAGCATGATCTGTTTGTACTTATACTGACAAAAGACCCAAATAAAATTATAGTTTCCATTAAGAGTAACAGCACTGCTTCAGAGCTATCAAAATTATTGCTAAGAACTACTAACTGCAGCAGTTAGTTACTGTGGTTAGTAGCAAAAAGACAAATAAGTGGAAAATAGAAGTATGAACACCAGTATTGCAGCTAAGAAGACTGTCAGGTAAAATAAACACAATCAAAAGTCACATGTGAAAACATGTTTTCAGATGTAAAATACTTCTGGACAATTTATTCAGAATCTGGAGGAAAAAAAAGCAAGGAGCATAACGGTGACAGTGGCTTGGCATCAAGTTCAATGGAGTGCATCATCCTCGCTTCTCAAGAGCTGCTACACAGGGGCAACTGGACCAGTGTTCCCAACCACTGCAAACCTTCAGCTGTGACACCCAGTAACACCTCTTTTCCTATCTTCTGTGGTCTCTTCTGGTTGGAATAAGCAGGCATTGCAGATTTCTTACTTACTAACATTAAAAATCATCTACAGACCTTTATCACTATTCCTTTCTTCTTTTATTTTTGCCTCTCTTTTATTCTTAGAGACTTTGATGTAGATCCCATTTTGTCAGTTAAAAGACTTCCACTGACTTCAATGGGTGTTTGAATCCAAAATTACATCAAGTACCATTTACCTGGAGTAATACAATTAGTATGAGAAAGATGAATGCAAAGATAAAGTTTGTCAGTTTCAGCAAGCACACTATAAAAATAGTTGTTCTCATAGATTCCTGTTTTAAATATAAAATATCCCAAACCCTGCTGGTCCTTTGTGAAGGAAACACAGATAATATCTGAATGTTGCCCTGTAGTAATTGTTAGCAAAATGTCAGCATCATAGGTGACCCAGACAGTTGGAATCATCTCAGGGACTGCAGGCACTCGCTGTGGGAAGCAGAGATCAGATCCATGTGAAACCTGGTTCCTCGCGTGATGCCACTGTACCTCATGGGTTATTTAAAGCTCCAGTCCTTCTGCTAGCTGGGCACTGAGCATCACAACAGCTTATACCAACTCCTCCTCATCTCCTTCCCCTCCCCAAAATTACAATTAGACTACTTACAGCCCAGATTTCTAAAGAATCAAAGACCATACATTTACTCTATCAGCTGCTGTCGCATTCGTGGAAAGCGTTAGCAATGAGTCTCTAAGTTAAGAATATTTCCTCAGTAGGTTATGCTCAAGGTCACAGACAATGTAGAAGAAAGGGGAAGCCAGAGTGTTTCTGGTGTGACATGTTGCAAAAGAAGAGGAAGTTAGAATTTGATGGGGGGGGGGGGAAATCAGACAACTCAAACTTTCTTTCATGAGACTGCAGCCTATTTTAAAATATTCTGACATCAAGATATATATACATCAGTGTGAGACTGAACAGGGCAATTATTCAACCTTAGGCTGCACTGTCAAGTTTAAACTGAAAGCCATGTATTAAACAGAGTAACTTCCAGTGTAGTAATATTTCTATGGAATTAATTCCCCGTGATCCTGATCCAACTCTGATTAAAGTTAATGGCGAGTCTTGCGAGCCTCCGATGAAAATCCAGGAGTTTGCAATACAGATAAAGCTGTAGCCTGACCTTTTTACGTTGATAAGTTCAGTAAGTCTGAGTGATCATTTGCACCATAACAGATATAATACAACTCACTAGCAGGAATGGTTACTTGTAAGATGGTTGCTCATCATTTAGGCCACTCACTCCAAACAATAGCTCATATCCTGAAGGGTCAATGCTACAGGGGCTCCTTAAACACGTCCTGAGACACAGCAGACACCTGAGAGGAGAAAAGCAGCCACTGCTTCTGCAGGACCTGTAGCACCACCAGGTACCAAATGCCCAGGAGGTGAGTGCTGTGAATGGAGATCCTAGGGTGAAAAAGAGATGGAATGGAGATATTCAGGTTCCTCCTTCTTAAAAACAGAAAGATCGGAGCCAGCTGGGCAAGACAAGCTTTGGAGAGCAATCACTGTTAATAGGTTTATTGAATTAGCTGAATTAATGCCAATCAAAACAAGTCAGCCTCAGACAAAGGTTACTGCAGGTATTTGCAATGCATATTTTGCTTCCTCTACCTCACTGAGCAAAGAGGTTGATAGATATTGTAGCTGTAGTACAACCATGGGCTTCAGCAAACTGCAGAGCTGGCCATGTTGCCAGGTGTAAACACTTTGCCCTGGCTCACACTGTGCCCCTTAGTTCAGCTGAGCAGCATGTAAGCCAAAATTAAATATTAATACAACACGCCAAACATGACTTGAAGGTGCTACTGGCTTCTCAAGTCAAAACACGGACGGAGGATGCAACAGCTGAGACATATTTGGATCACTACTATACTCCAATGCTTGCTTAGATTTATAACAATATAATCTGCTAATAAAAAGGGATATATAGAGAAGCCCAAATACCATAATAGTCTATTTGGGGCTTTGGCAATGCAATGCCCATAAAAAACCTGCCCTCAGGACTTACTATAGAATCTATTACCCATTTCATTCTCAGCTTCTGAATGGGGGGAAATATTTATTGTGATGAACTAGGTTCATATTACGGTCTTCTGTTTCCTCAGACTGGTAATTTTCTCAGTGTATATCCCACATATTTCTACTTTTGGGGAATAACATTTATCTGTATTTTTACAGTGTTCATATAAACAGTTACAAGCTGTACAAAATATAAAGTGAGGCAGTGCATTACTATATTTTTGTTCTCCACTAATTTTAGTTTGAAGTAAGGATAATTTTAGGAAAACTGCAGCCAAAAAAAAAAAGTATCACGAGACTTTTTAAAATGTATCATATCTTTTCAGACTTGGAATTACAGCCTGCAGAAAATGAAAAAGGGGATAATGGTTGAGGGGAAGTATTAGAACCTTTCCCTAAATGCCAACTGTTTGTTGAAAAGAGAGTTAACACATTGACATTAGTGATTAGTAGCTCGGGCTGCCTGATGAAGCACCACAGCTTCATGTCTCTAGTGACAGTCCATTCCTGCATTATTTCCCCACTGAAAACACCTTTAGAGCCAGTAGCATGAAAAAACCTCCCTTCCCATGCATGAAAAGACTGTCTTAAAAGTTACTCAAAGCCACAGCTCCTGCAGTTTCCACACCAAGATCTGGAACCTGCATCCTAAAAGAGACACAGAGCAAACAGCAGCAACCAGCCTTTTCTTCTGCTTGTGAGGAAAAACCTCCTCTGGTGTAAATTCTCAAAGCATCATCAAACGAAACAGGCCTGGACTGATTTACACTCGCAGAGAATCCACCCCTTATCTCACTTGCTACAATAGTGAAAAAGAATTGTCTAAGGCAGGCACAGAAATTTCAATCACATCTGCCATATGGGTTTTTTTTCCCAAGAGATTACTTTGAGTGAACCTATAAAGTGCTGAGGAAGAAACAGTCACAGCCACAGAAAAATTAAGAATATTATTGCAGAGGAACTTTTCCCTTTTTACCAATGAAATCACCCGGTTTCCAACTCATTAATTAAGGCTCTTGTCAAGAATAGTATTTGGACTTGTTCTGTTCACATACATCAAGGGGAGAAGAAACACGAGGAACTTCAGTTTTCAAACAGCACTAAAAAGTGTAATTGGTCCTGCTGGACCTTGCACAGGTGCTGGTCTGCACATAAGCACTCTGGAAGTTTTTATTACCAAATATTGTATGTCCAAGTGACATGAACTCTTTGAGTAGTGCCATTAGGTTTCACTGTGGAGTATGAGATCACTCCCAAGTCACAGATACACAACAGGAAAATAATATATTAGAATCAGTCAATTAAGTGCTCACATCCTGCAGCTCTTACAAGGAGACTTTACTCATACCAGCATTCCCATGACAGGAAGTTTACTTGAACTCAGGCCCGTCAAATGAGTACTAATTTGCAGAATCAAACCCATAAGCACTAAAAAAAAAATCAGTGACCATGTTTATCCTAAACTAGGTCACTGCGCTTCTTCTAACAATGGAATTTCCTATGTAAATTGATTCCTACTAATATCCTATGACGGTGCCTCCCGTCCTCTTTCATTGCATTAGGCAGTTGCCAGCCTTATCTGGGTCTTCTCCATCAAGCCTAATCCACTTCTTTTCAATTTCAACCTGTAGGCAAAAACCAAAAAGAACGAGGTAGAATTAGCAAATAATTGGACACTGAAAGTGAGAACTGCAGCAATGGCATGGAAAAGAGCTCTGACACAGAATCAAAATTTTATTTCCAGACCCAACAGATTTCAAAACCACTACTCCCAAAAACAGCTCAACTGAGGAAAAACAAAGCTGCAGTAATAGTTCTATTTTTCAGCATCATCTTTGATCAGATAAGGAATTATTATTTAACTATGTTTTTACTCAAAGTCATTATCAAAAGTACATGCAAGAGATGTTTAGAACACAAAGCACATTTGCTTTTTCAAATACTGTATGGGGGAGTGAGGAGGAAGAAGAGGAGGGAAACATGGAAAGAATAGCCCTGAGGATACCTGGCAATTGTAAAAAGCTTTCTGAACCACGTGTTTCTGGGGCTGCAGATCACTCTCTATGCCAAGAGACTTCACTTCTGTTCCTGAGGCACAGGAATCATGAACAACAAACTGGACAGTAGCAAATGGATACCAGTCAGATGGTATTTCCTGGTCTGATCCGAGTTCCAGTTTGTAAGACAGGCTGTGTGGATGATCTGAACCTTGGAAAAGAAAAAGAAAATCACCACACCATCAGTGAATTCTCTCTTCTTTATTTACAATGTAAGGTTCATCCCCTAGCAAGAGAGCACAGCTTTATCTTTTATAAACACAGAGCTGTTGTTATGATACAAGATTATTCTATCTATAATCTTTTGCTGCTTTGGCATAAGGTGGCCCCTTATTCATTTTTTGTCTGCTTCAACACAATTTTCACAATCATTCCAGTTTTATGGCTTACTTTACGCAAGATTTACCAGATCCTCCCAGCTTCTCATTGAGAGAAGAATATTGCAAGCTTAGGGCTTTGGTACTAAGTTCAGACTATGTGACGGAATCTCTGTTTTCCCTTAAAAATGCATTTCTTACTCTTATAGAAAAATAAAAACTGGAAGGCCCCAGTGTAGCCAAGGCAGAGATGCTGCCCTGTGTCCAACAACTCCCCTTTCTAGAGCTGTAGAAATTTTACTGCAGTGCTTATTTCAAGCACTACATCTTGTGTAACATCATTTATTACAGTACGTCTACAGCAGGAAGATAAAGGTGCAGCTCAGGGTGCTGCTCAAACAAGATATATCCCAGCTGCCAGGATAAGGGCTACCTGGAGTCCCTATCTACCTTGGAAAAGAACATACCCCATTTCTTCCACAAAAAAAAAAGTATTGCTAAAATAACTGTGATGTTATAAAGCAGAGTCATGAAGGATATGTGCAGCATATTCTGAATTACTTTAATCATCCTAGGAATGATCCTAGGGATCATTTCTTACATATGGCAATGATAAGGGAAGGCACTTCTCTTGGCACACAGGAACACCAAGGTGAAAGCCTGCTTCCCAAAGCAACTAGAGTCAGCAGCCTCACTATGTGTGTGAAAGCAGGATAATATAATACAATGAAAAGAATCCACTCCAAATTCTTCAGGGCAAAACATAGCAATTCTGCATTTCTCCTTCTCCAGGATTTTAATCATCAGCATAGACAACTAACTACACTTTGGCTGCAGGCAGAAAAAAAAAAGAGCAGAGAAAGGATTGGCTGTATTTTTCAAAGGCAAGCCTGGCAGTGTATATTTGGTTTTCATCCATTACACTGAATGGAATCTCAAAGTTCAGGGAAAAATGTCCCATTTTTTATGCACTGGCTTCCTCCGGTGACAGGAATCAATTTTGTATTGGAATGAAGGAAATAGTGAAGATGGAGTTAACATACACTGAGCTTTATCCATCCCACGGGAAAAATCATGGTAATATTCCACATCCACAGGCTCACGGGCATTTTGCAAGGCAAAAATAAATAAAAAAGCTACATCTCCATTGCTCCTAGGAGCCTTGGGCTGGGTGCCCGTCTGTGCTGCAGGTTGTCCCTGTAACATTACACACACCTCTGGGCACGCCACAGCACAGGGTCCTGCAAGGCACCAGAGCACAAAGGTGCCCGGTTTGCAAGGAGTGCCACGCCAGGGACATGCAGCATGCGGCCAAAGTCTCAGGACAGGAACACAAAACACAGAGACCAGTGAAACTGTAGCATCAGGGATTTTATTATGGAAATAGAGGCGGGAACAAGGTCAGAAACAAGGATTACAGCCACCTGCCAACCCCTTGAGAATGAAGCTCTAGCATGGAACAAGTGTGAGGAGGGAGATAGTGTTTCATCATTCATGTACCCAGGGACAGGCACATCTCTGCACCTCTGTAAGCCTTGTCCATGATGTGCTGCTGGTCATCTCTTGCTGTATCCAAGCCCATTTCTCCTGCACTAGCACTCTCTTGGTCCACAGTCCTTCTGCCAGACTGCCTGGACACGGTGGAATTAGCCCCTGTTGAGGGGGGCCTCTCCATCCTTGAAGCATCCATCATCCCAGCAGTAGCTGTGACGACAGCAGCAGGACACCATCAGGAGCATCCTGTTCCAGAGCCAAACTGCAAGGTGTCATCCCATCTGTGGTGCCACAGCCCCACCGCCCACCTGAGCTGCGCTCCTTTTGGCTCCCGGGACGTGCTCCACCCTCCCGTGGTGGTGCCAGGATGCAGACTGGCGACACACTTACTCGACCTGCTCTTGGTGCTGTTTGCTGGGTTGGGCTGCACACACTGCACAGCGTCAGCCACGCCTGAGGCACCCTGGGGCGGACAGCAGGAACTGCAGCACCGAGATGGCACGGCAGGCCTCGGCCAGGGGAGTGGCACTCTGCCTCTGGGGCTATGGTTAATCAGGGATGTGAGGAAAAAGGGTTGGTTGTTTGGGGTCTATTTGTGGTAGAAGGAAACCGGCACAGATCTAAGGGCTTTTGGACATCAAATTCAGCATCTTCCTAGTTTTTGAGGAGGAAGGCTTACGAAGAAACAAATAGCCATGCAAATTGTCTGGAAAATTATATTGTCTTCTGAGAAGTGGAATCCAGAAATAATCACTGCTTGGAATTTTCTTGGGCATATATCAGATGGTAAATGTTGAATGATACATATCCACTTGACTCCAGGGATAAAGGGGCCATTCCTCTTGTTCTGCTGCTGAAGGCTCCCTTGCTAGACCTGGCATCGTTGTGATTCAGGACCATACAGCCCTTAAAGAAATCTCTGGGTTTATATTCCAGCTGACCCACACCCACAAGGTGGTCTTGGTCTTGGGATGCAGTGAGTTCTGGAATGCTTCCTTTTCCTTAGGTGGCAACCTGCAAAGGCAGAGACAATAGGTTTGGGATTTGGTAAGGCTACTGCCTTGGGTCCCCTGGAGCAGCCTCCACTGGACCTTTTTGCCTATTCCTAAAACACAGAGTTCCCCCCAGCCCACCTGTCTCTTGTACCAACAGCAATGTCAGAAGGAGGCACTCACCACTTCACTTGTGGAGAAGGTCTGCCCACTGCTGGGCTGTGCTAGGAGCGCAGAGCAACTTCTTCCCCTCGGCTGTCAGGCGACAAAGTGAGCGACCAACACTCTGGAAGACTGGAAACATCACCTTAGCTTTCACCTAAAACCGACCAGTTCTTGTCATCTCTGCTCCATGAAGCCATTGCTTCCCAGGCCTTGTGCTACACTGGGGTTAGAAGGAGAAAGGCTGCGTGTACAAGATCCCCTTGCAAAAGAAACTGCAATGCTGAAGGAGCCAGGTGTTGGCCAGAAGGAGAGAAAGGGTAGTGCTGTGGAGAGACAGGTGGGTTGGAGCAGGCACAGTGCAGCCTGCACACCATGCTAAGGTGACATATTCAGATGCAAGCCCAGCTATCCAAAATGTGGCCCATCAGGCACCACGGAGACACAACCACACGGACCGATGAAATCAAACCTCCCCTGAAAGGCAACCAGATGATCTGGGGAGATAACTGAGCTTTTACTATCTAACTTATAAGACAGAAACCCTGCTGTTTAGGTGTCTATGCAACTTGTTAAGACTTCTGTGAATTGAGAGACTTTAGTCTGTCCTGGTCTGAAAAGCTGGCTCCTGTTTCCTAAAAACATTCCAAATCCTTGCTCCCTTTCTCCAAAGAATACCAACAAGAAAGCCAAAATAAACAAACAAAAGATCAGTAAAACTATGAAACTAGACTCCAAATATCATTTAGCATTCATACAGCATTTCAAAAGCAATTAATAACCTAACTTTGCAACTACTCATGCTGTTTAGCCCTTATTCACCTGTGTAAGTAGTATTCAAGCAACCTTGATCTGAGAAAGGCTCATGTAGCAAAGCAACTTAAGACAAAATAATGTACTGGTTATTTCAGTTATGTAATTATTATATTTTTGCCAAAATAGATCCAGCTCTAAAAGTCTTATTTTGAACATGAAAACATAAACAATTACTAAGAACAGATTCACATTAGGGTTATTAGAAGTTAGTAACTCCTGCAGCTATGTCTAAATGGGTACATTTATCCGATCTGCTGGGAGAAATGCACAGGAAATAGAGAAGCAGGACAGAACCACCACCAAGGAGCAGTTCACAATGGTGCTGGTGCCAGAAAGACGTGGCTGGGCAGGGATGGAGCCCACATGACAAAGTCATGGCTTGGAGTTTCCACCTAGGCAGTTCAGAAAATAAGAAAAGCGGCACCTGAGGATTGCTGGGAACCACCTCCCGCAGCAGACACCACGCACAGGTGCTACAGGCAGTACCAGGGCTGCCAGCAGCCACAAGCTCCCCTAGCTCCAATTTGCTGCGTTGTTTAATCACTACTTCCTCAGTGGGGCTCCATGATGCAGAATGAAAGAATTTATTCAGCTGAGGAGCTGTTCCTTTACACAACGGCTCAAGGATGGAGATGTCCTAGCAGGAAACACCACAGGGCTCAAATTTACACAGCAAGTGATTAAAGGCCAGCATTTCCCAGTCTAGTCTCTCCCCTGCTCCCTGGGGAGCTCCCTGGGAAGCTGCTGACACAGCTTATCCACTGCAGACTGGCCCCAGTACTGTGCTAAAATCATAATGTTCTGCGTTTCCTTACACAATGTCCCACTTTCACAAACACAGACCCAATTTGTAGAAATTTCACTGGATCAGCCTTACAAAGTGTACTGCTTTTTTTCCTTTTTTTTTTTTTTTTAATAATGCCAACATTCTGATTCCAAATTCTACATCTATATATCTGAGTAGGCATAGGCAGCTTTTTTAAGCCTGGGATTTCTTGCAGCTCCTATCGACTTCACTTGGCCAGCACTTTTCCAGGAAAACACTTCAGTAGAATCCAGTAGATATTAACATATTTCAGTGTCTATAAACAGAGCCACAATATAACTGTAGGCAATCTTTCCTTCTCCCTTGCTTTTTTTTTTTTTTTTTTTTTAAGAGCCTTGGACAAAGACTTTTTGAAAGCAAAAGCCTTGGCATATTTTTCTGCCTGCAGTAAACGTATTATGAAAGTTTACATATTTCTATTAGTTTGACTGTCTCCAGATTTCTGGCACGCCTTGGGACAACTCTATTTTTAAATTCTTAACTGTGTACAGAGCACTTGATAAAGAGGTTTAAAATTTGACTGGGCAGTATTACTACCAAAATGTTTTTTCAAACGCACGAACATTTCAAAGATACAAATGGTGTTGCAGATCTCAGCCAGAGGAATTATTCAACTGTCAAAAGTTTAAGCTACTGGTGGAAAATAATGTAAAGCTGTAGAATGCCACAAAAACACTGAGTTCTTACTTTCAAATAACCCAAATCTGGAGATAATTGTGCACATCAAATCTTAGGGTGAAAGAGCTGCAGGGAATTTGGAAGACTTATAATCTTCTTTAAAATTGCCTAAATTGCTGCCTCGATTTTACAGAAGCAAACCTACATTAAATGGCAAAGAATACTAAAAGCTACCCAAGCAGTCCTGTAAGCCTTGGGAAAACACATGGATCACAGCAACGTGGTGCAAATCTCTGAAACCTGGAGCACATGACATGGATTTCAAAGACCTGAAGCATTTTCTTCTGCCTACTCGCTCTCCATCAACAACTCTTCATTTGCATGAAGTGGTTTAACAGGTGCCCTGGTCTTACCCAAATTCCCAAAGCCTCAGGTACACATAATGCATATTCAAGCAAAGGATCAAATGCCTTCACTCTACAGAACTTGAAGCAGGATACCGTATCCCTCAAGAATTTGTATGCCTTTAGAAAAGCACTATGTCTTTAAAAAGGTGCTGGTAACGTGACTAAAAATTGGAATTTTAAACCCAAACATTTATATTTTTCTTATCCAAAAAGTCATGTTTTCTCCATTAAATTAAGGTAAATTAACTACTTCCATGTGTGCAATTAAAAAGGCAGCTGGTTTCATTGCTAGAAGTTTTCAGTGAGGTACCACCACCAGAAAGAAATGGGAATAAAGTGGGAGGCATTTGTTGTCAGTGCAGTTATTGCTATAAATGCACAATCTCAATGCACAAACCCATGAAAGAGGTAATAGAAATCAGCCTTTGCAAAACCACAGTCACCTTCCTACAGCAAATTTGACCACAGCACCTTCTAGTTATGTATCATACCTAAAATTTCTCAAATGATGCTAGAAAGTCAAGACCCAACAGTGACAGTGCCACCTTTTCTATTAACTGTGTGATATTGAGTGAACAAATCATTTTATCAACTAACTTTTGCTTCCCATTCCCAGCTGGCATATGGGAAGCATGAACCCTTCCCTCTGTGTTACTACAGACTTGAGGTTTACTCAGAGTGATGAGATCCACTTCCATGATACTGCACACTTCAGATGACTGGCACTACGTCTGCCCACATCAAATAAATTAGGAAAACATTGTGTAAAAAAATTAATAAGGCTATATTCTCTTTCAGCTTCTACCGACAGCATCACACAGATAAAACCCCAAACCACGACAGCTGGTGGAGGTACACGAGCATAAACCCAGCGAAGACACACACCCAAGCCCATCACTTTAGAGTGCAAATTATTTACTTGAATTTTTATCTGGAAGCCTGTCAATCTTCCACACCACAGCCCTGTAGGCGCTCTCGTATTTTGCTGTTCCAACCGAGACTTGTATAACGGGATCAGATTCAACCTCGTGTAAAGCACCAAGGCATGCTCTCCTATTCATTTTTGCTTTTAGGGACTTCTGCCTTTGGAGGTTCATGGTCCAAAGTGCTTTGATCCACTGTGTGGGAACGGGAAAGCGTATCATGACATTTTCACAGTATTTCACAGAGGGTAAACGTGTTGGGATGGGAGCAGTTGAAGACATGTTTATGAAAGCCTGAAGTTCAATGTAAGCCCCCTGCACCACCACTGCAGCCTTCACAGAAAAAGGAAGGTCGTGCCCACTGTAGCGTGTCCGGAAACGCATCAGTTCCAGCCTGCAGGCATCCGGGGGCGTAAACTTAACAATCCGCGACCGCTCAAATTCCTGCGCTTTGACACAGTTATGGAAATGGCAGTCGAGAATATCGATCCACTTCTTCTCCTGCTCCTTCTCAAAGTAACGCTCGTCCCTCTTCTGGAGCTCCAGGTCGTTCAGGGTTAGGAAACAGTCGGTACCTCCATTCACAAAACACAGGCAGTAAATGTGCGTGATGACGGCACTTTCCACGAGTTTTCCTTCTGCCTTAGTGACTTTCCCCCAAAAGTTATCCACTACTTCCAGAGTCATTTCTTGCTCCTCATAATTCCTCTTTTGTCTAGAAACAGTAGGAAGTTTCATGAGCTCTTCCTCGACTGTCACGAGGAAATCGGTGAAGTCGTTATAATCTGTGGTGCCCAGCTTTAACATCTGCTCAACCTCCGGCTCGTGGATCACTTCTACTTTGGGATGGTACCTCCTCTTCTCCGTGTAAGACACGCACTCGATCTTCACTGTATGGATTTTTCCTGAGACGTTGTAGCTCTCTAATTTGGGTTCGGACAGCTTACATTGCGGCTGCAGCTGGAATTCCTTGAAAGGTTTCTCCAGGCCCTTTTCGTAATACATCTGCAACACCCCTCCAGCCAGGACGCTCAGGTAAATGGGGCCCCATTGCCGAGATGACATCATATTCTTCTTTTCAGGAATCCTCAGCATGAATGGCCACCCATCTGATTTCCGGCTCCTGAAAAGGCTGCGTGGGATGGTGGGGGAGAGCTTGTGCCACGCGTGAGTGCTGGAGACGGGTGGGTTTTCCACAGCCTCACAGCTGCCAGCTTGCAGGTGTTCAAGCCTCTCACAGATGTAACTGAAGGAGCCCTGGTTAAGGCTTTTCTGATCAGGACAAGTTTCCTTCTCTTTAAGGTGACACATGCTCCTGTCAAGCACTTTGTCCTTCCTGTGCGTGCTAACATTAGCTGGTGACGTGCTGAGGGAGCACCCTTCCTTCCAAAAAGGACTGGAAAAAGCACAGTCGCTCTGGAAGTATGGGAATCGTCCCGAAGCCAGCTCCTCGCAGCTTCCTGGTGGGTTAGGGCTTCCTTCCTCTGCTGATTTGGAGACCAGGGTCTTAACTGGATGGTCATTAAGGGAGGGGTTCAAAGGAAGGCTGCTCGGTTTCTGCAAGGCTAGGGATGAGCAAATCCCAGGTGATGGAAGAGGGTTAACATTTGATGGCCATTCAGGGATGGGATAAAGCATATGAATCCCAGACTTTGGAATGCATGGGTTCCCTGGGTAGTCTCTGGTAGGTGTAGTAAGTGGAGAGTTGCTGGGAGGTCCAGGACTTAGGTAGAAATCAACTACAGGAGATGAGAGTGGAGTGCTGCCTGTAGAGGATGACCTACTCGAAGACTCATGAACACTGGACAGATTGAGTTTAAGGCCATTTGCTTTACAACTACTCTGAGTATCAACCAATTTCTGAGGTGACTGGAAGAACGGCTCGTCATCAAAGGTGACCCAATTTGCTGGATTTGGGGAACACATCTTGTAGGAGAAACTCGAGGTGCTTGGACACGCATCACCCGCAAGCCATCTATGAAGAAACAACAAACATGATTCAAATCAAATTCAAATCACACAAAGCTCAAATTTGCAAGCAGTTCACAAATCCAGTGTGCTTTGTGTTTTACGTGTGTAATCTGAGATAGCTGTGGAAAAACAGTTAAACTGCCCAGGAATCCCCACTTCTTTCCCAGGTTGTGGATCGAAGGGAATTCTAAGCTCTATGAGCTGTTCAGAGCATCTGATGTCCACAGCCTCTCAACGAGAGAGAGCAGAAAGCCCCACAGCAGTACAGGACTGCTTGCATAATATTTTCAGCTTCATACGATACAACATAACACTACACAGCTTATGCACAGCTTGGAATACGGACAGAGATTTTCCATACTAGGCATCTGCTCCGGGTGAGGTTCCCCCTCCTTATCTCATCAAACAAAATAGCATTTTACTAAGAAGGTTGCAGCCGTTTCCAAAAACAAAATCAGGAGGGTGAGAGGTTTTTTGTTGTTGTTGTTGAAAAGCTGTAGCAACTCAGTGCTGATGGCAAAGGCACACAGGCTGCTGCTATCAGGGCAAAACCAACCCACCAGGATAACACACACAAGGAGCAAACAGTTCCTGGGTCTCTCCCAGGCAGGTGTTCTCCTCCTGAGATGGACACAGGCAAACAGGGCGGTTGCATGAGTGGTGAGAGGCAGCAGAGAGCATGTTGTGGCCACCAGAAGTGGCCTGGGACTCAGCACCCACTCCACACTGCCTTCTGAGGTGCCTCCCGTCAGGAACAGCGCGCACAGACTGGTCCCAGATGCCTGCCAAGCCTGGGCAGGAATCTCTTTACATCATTTCCTTCAACCCAGGCTTATGCTCTTAGAGACTGGGCCTGTCAGAAGGAAGCACGGAAAGGCATTAAACTTATAAACAAGGAATTAGCCGTAAGGATGAGGGACGCATTCCTGCTGAAGAGCAGACTACAAGCCTCCACCGCAGACAAAACGCTGATGAAACACAAGCCAAGGCCAAGTAACAACACACACATCTGCCAAGCACTGAATTGGCCAGTGGCCTGGAAAAAGGACAGGTCTTTAAACCAATTAATAAACTACACTTCATCAAACAAAGTGTCTTTGGTAAAGGGCTCAGCTGGATGTCCTCAGAGCAGGACTGCAACCAGTAAATAATTAATCTTGCCTTCGTGGTTTTAAATTCTGCGCTGAAATCTAAATGCTTACTGCATCCCTATGCAGGGTTTGTGGTCCCCAAAGTTCTTCCTCCCCACTGCTCCTGAGTGATGAAGGAGCAAGCAATAAATTGCCAATGCCTGAGGAGGAATTGAGTACAATGAAACACCACGGGGCACATACAAACATCACTCATTCGATAGAAAGTTACTCTTGTTATGTCAGAACACATTCACATTTGCCTGAAAGCACAAAGATCATACAGACAAAAACCACCTGCATGTACATTACTCTGTTAATTAAGGTCAGCTAATGATGACTTAAAGCTACTGCCCTTCGTGCACAGACAGACACAGTCAGGCCATTTAATTGCACAGCACTACAGAATCACATAACCATAAAAGCCATTCTTTATCCCTAACATTTAGAGAACAGTTCATTTCCAGACATGCCACAGTTCAGCCAAGTTCAGTGTAGTGTAAGTGAAATCTTTCACTACAAGCCATTATTCTCACCCTTTCCCCATTATTTTTTGGGCAGTTTGTAGCCTGTAAGAGAGTACCATAAACCATGGCACAACCTGCTTTCTCTGTGGCTGAGCAACTGAGAGCTGGCAATGGAGGAGGACTCTGGTCCTTCATTAGTTTTTGACCTCTCAACCTTTATGTTCAGAAAAATATTTGCACTATGCCAGTTATTTTATAAGCACTCTACTCACCACTTACAGAAAGGGAGAGAGAAAAGGAGCAAACAAGTTGCAAATTACAATCATAGCTCAGACACACACAACTACCAGTGTATCCTTCACCCACACAATCACTTCATCATAATAAAGTGCAGCAATGGAAAGAAAAATCACAGCTATTTGGCCTCTGGCTTGGTCATCATTTTTTCCTCCCATTTCACACCCTTCTCCTCCTCTCCCTCTGCTTGCCACAATGGCTCCTTCAGCACTAATAATTTCTAGATCTGAAGTTTCAAAGTTTTCAACCCTTGCTTCATCTTAGCAAGCCTCATTTGCGAACAGCAGCTGAAGTGATGCTAACTCCGGGCGTGGCTTTTTCCTGGAACAGCCGGGACTAGTGGGGCAGCCTGGTAGACAGAGAGCATAAGGAAATAGCCTCAAAGGCTGCCATTAAAAACTCCTCTGGCATTTACAAGAGATAAGCGACGTGGAAAACACGCTTGGGTGGGTGGGAGAGAAACCTCTTCTCTGCGGAGGGGCTCCGGGGGTGATCCTGGGGTAGCGCGCGAAGCTCGGCGGAAATGACAGCACAGCCCTCCAGGGTGGCCACAGCCGTGCTCAAGGGGCAAATCACACACCACTGAGATGCTGCACCAGTGCAAAAGAAATCATAAAATGGGGTGTTTACAATAAAGAATGCATTTTCAGACTGTTCCTTTTCTTGTTCGAAATGAAGTTTTTCAGCGTCCTTTATTATTTCCAGATTTTGGGGGGTTTTTTTCCCCCTCATGTCTGTCACTATTCACTGTTTAAAATGCAATATTGCAGATTATTTGGCAGATTCTTTTTCCTGTTACAAAACTAAAAGGTGTTTGAAACCCACCTGCAATATATTTAGCTTCAGTCAGAAAGCATCGATGAAGAAAACCACTTTCCCAGATGCAGCTCTCATCTGCAGTCACAACACCCTCAGTGTACCTGTCAGAGACCACAGCTTTCACCTTTTGTTGCTGTTCCAGATATGTGGGAGTTTTTTTAAAGGAAAAAAGATCCTGATGACAACAAGTGCAAAAAGTGTTGAAATAGATAGTGATTCCCCTACCCTTTCCGACTGATCCCCAAAACTTACTACTAGGAATGGCGGAAAGAAGTCCAAATGGATTTTTATAAGCTGTTTGTATAATGGCATGCTAGTAAAAGGAAATGCACCTTCTCTGGTGTTATGGATAACACCATTCATCTAGTATTGAAAAAAAAATAAAATCAGTCTTATGCTACTTTACATCACTTGTTCTCTGTTGCTTTTACATCTGCACATTGCAATAAAGTAATGTTTTCAAATTCTGTTTTGTCCTAAACAGAGCTACAAATTCCTTCTTATGAAGTGGGACATTCTTCCTCGAAACTGGAGCAAATTCAGGCTTCAGGATGGATGTGTTTTGCCTCCAAAAGGCAAAGGTCCCCCATGGGACCCAAATAAGTGCAACCCAAATGCTTTGGGCAAAAGGAAAATGATACAAGATACCATTGATCTCCACTACCACATATGTTATGTGGCCTGTAACATTTAAATTACAAGCACGTGTGGTATTTTGTTCGGATATGAGGCAGGAAATACCATTTTTAGAATATTGAATCTGCCAATAAAAAAAGCTGGCAGAAATAACAGTTGATCCTAAATGCATTAATTCCAGTCAACCCAAAAGTTGCAACTCATCTCAATTCATCCTCTTCTGCCTGAAAACAATCTTCCCATTTATCAGATTAACACAGTCCCTCAGCATTTAGTGAACACTAGTTGCAGATTAATTTTTTCATTTTAATACCTCGAGGATGGAATGAAGAGAAATCCTATCCTATTATTGAGCGATTTCACAGGCTGTAGCTGTCACTGGGTCGTTTGTTGCTTCCGAAATCCCAGATCAAACCTGCAGCAAAATTACAGCTCAACTTTTGTGCCTTGCTGGGGGATACTGTTACCTCTTCCCACACTGAGCACTAATAACACCTTCCTACTTGTTCTAAGGAGTCATTCAAGGCTTTGGTACTTTTATTCCAGATACACCTGGGTCCTCAGCGAGCCGAGGATGCTGACTTGTTCCCACCACACTGACAGCGTGGCCTCACATCACCTCCTTCACAGCAGGGCAGCAGCAGCACTGAACGCCCTGCACATCTCACTCCCAGGGTCTTCCCTGACATTTGGCACCAGTTAAAACCCTCCAGCACGTCCCTTCTGATTTAAACATAAAAGTCCTCTTTTAAAATATTGGAGGAGCACAGGTTCAGCTAACGAGGAATTTCAGGGACACACCTCCCTCCTGCAAAGCTTAAAGCAAGTAAATGCAATGTTTAATAGACACCACTCACATTCCCAACACACAGAAAAGCATAATTTTATAAATACATTCCTTATCGCCTCTCTAGCTCCAGAGGCCACCGTGGCTTCAAAACTGTTAAGCTACACTTCCTCTAAACAAATTCTCTTTGTAGCACCCAAGCACGGATCTCATGTGTGCCACTGCTCAGCAGGGGTTTATTGGGCAAATATCAGCCTCATCAATTGCTTCAAGCTCAAAAACCCCCCAGATTTATCTACACACAGTGCGACAAAAGAGTTAAATAATCCCTTCAAAATAACCGGAGCTATGCACATGAGCTGCTCTGTTTGTGGACAGTGCCTGGTCACTTTATTTCCACCCTTCCAGAAAAACTACGGACCCCATACGCTACCACACATCAATTTTATTTCCAGGAACAAGGCAGTCTGTTGCATATAGGCTATGTAGAAATTCAATGCCAAACTCTGCACACTGTGCAGGCTGTGGTGAAGCTGTCCCATAATGACACCACATGAGCTGTTACTGTTTCTTGTACAAAATACACAGACAATTCTTCAAGCATTTTGCCTCAGAGTGCAGTAGTCTTGCAGGGAAGTACAAATTCTCTGCAGTGTGAGCAATAAAGCACATCTGGTATATAAAATACCCTAAACGTTTCTAAGCCATTGTGACATCCAAGTAAAACATGGCAGATTTATCTCTGTATTTTACAGCCATATTCTTTGTGTCACTGTTTTGGTTATTACTTAACTCTAAAAAAAAAACTTGAAGCACAACTTCTACATAAAATACTGCTTGATTTATGATGATTTGCCTCAAACTTTACTTTGATACTACATATGGCAGCACTTTTATTTAACTCTGCTTTTTTTCTCCTAGATACACACAAAAAAATTTCTCCAACCTATACCTCTAAAATAAACACAAGCAAAATACACAACTGATGGGAAATAGGAATTTCTTGGCTTTTGCTTGTATTTGGGATATGGATTAAGCCTCCCACTGCATTACTCATTTTAGAAATTAAGGAACCGGTGTAATAGTCAAGAATATACAGGGACTTCAAAGTGCAGTGTGACCTTATATTTACATTGCTCACTCTCAGGGGCATAGGCGCAGCTGGGAGAAGTTCAGAGCTTGCAGCTAATCTGTTTAATTTGGAATTCCCTACTCTTGGCCCCGAGAGCTGGAGGAATTCAAGTTCTCAGCTTTTGACAGTGTGCACATCGCCAGAGCCAAGGCAGGCACAGCTCTTGCAAACACCTCTCCCTCTGGCTTGTTCCTGCCTCGATCACAGCGGGGCTGCTTGGTGCCTGCACACACAGCACGAGGAAAGTAACATTTTTAAGGGTGTCAGCACAACACATCACAGTTCCCAAGCGGACACCACACTGGCGTGTCTCCGGAAAAGGGAGGGAAAAGGGTGCGGCAGAGACTGAAACGCTCTCTTGTGAGGATGATGTCCCACAGTTTGGGATGCGGGGGACTCCCCAGCACATCAAGAAGCGACGCCCACGGCGTTGCCAGTCCCTGCACACCGGGAGAGCATCCGGGATGCTGCAGGCACTGCACGGTGGGGGCCTGAGGAAATGCCGGCTCCTCTGCCTCTTGGACTCTCGCCTCATGCTTTAAAGGCTGTGAGCAGATACGAGATTCACAGGGGAGGGAAAACCTATGGGAAGCTCCCAAATGAAAAGTGAAAGAAAAGCAGCCAGATTCACGTCTCTGGTAATTATTCCAGCCTGCTCAGCTGCGGCTGAAGTGGGTCTTCCCCAAAGAAGTAGCTCTTCTTGCTGGCAACAGGAGGAGGTTGGATGGTGAGGGTGTTCCAGTTTATATGAAAATTTAGCACAGCTATTCAAAACAATTCCCATCTTTGCCATGAATAATCACTTAAACCTCAGCTGTTACGCACTGTAAAAAAACTCCTTTTCATGTCTGGATCCATTCTGGGAGACCTTCCCTAACACTCAGATGTGAAGTCATTCCAAAGCTGCCTCAAAAAGACAACAAAACATCACGCATGACTGGTCTTGTGTGTAACACCATCGGCTTCAACCAATCTTCCCATACAGAGCGAGCTCCGATTCCCACACTCTCCCTCACCCCGCTCCAGCAGTCACATCACCACGGGTGAGTCACATCAGCTTTGTCCTTCAGTATTTTCTTAGTGAGAAATAGATAGCAGGCAGGAAAGCCTAGACACGTTTTATTGGAAGTGCCCGCATGATTGTGTGGAGACAAAACAAAGGTATTTTCTACAGGAACCGAGAGATTTTTAAAAATCACAGCAACACAGCCACCTGGGCTCTGCACTGCCATTCCCCTCAAGGGTTTTTTGCAGAGCTTGTTATCAGGAACATAACTTTCAGAATGGGGCAATGTAAACTAAATAGAATAAACGAAACATCAATTAAAAAAAAAGAAATTAACTACAATAGAAATCTAATTTATGTGTCATTGGGAAAGATACCAGCATGGAGACCTGAAGCCACTCTTGGAAGTCTCTCAACACCTTCTCCATCAGTGCACACAGCCAAGCACTGAGCTGCAAAAAAACAACAGTGGTCCTCTTACCCTACAGGCCACCTGTCTCACCTGAAGGGAACTGTGAAGTTACTTGCAGCAGTTCCTGTTCTACTTGCTGTGACTTAGCCCAGGTACAGACACATTGCAAAACACAGGAATCAGTGAATATAAGAGCATGGAGAAGCCAAACAAAAATCAGTCTCCAGCTACAAAACATTCAAGGATCACAGGCTTGCAACAGGTACTTTCTAACATAAAAGAAAGAAGGTTTTCCCAATCCATAGCTACAATGCAACTATTTTGTTTCAGGACGATGCAATAACATCTTACACCACACCACAAACTCTGCATAATTCTGGTACATAAGAACAAGCCAGATACAGATACACTTATAACCTGTTTGGTTTTCTTTTTAATGCAACCAAAGTGGTAAACCCCACATTTATCTCTGGCATATCACCACATCTAACTGCAAGAATAGCAAACAGCAGTACTCGACACAAGTCTAAGCATCTTTCCTGGGTACATCAGCTCTAACTTCTCAGTCAGTTCCACCAGATGACACCCAGAAGAGTTCCACCTCTGATGTCCAGCGTTTTCCTGTTTACAGGGCAGATTTCCTATCTCAGAGGGTGACAGACTGTTCCAGGTCTCAGTAACATGAGTCTAGCAGCACGTGGTTCTGTGCAGCTTTGGGCTCCAGGCTGCTAACAGAGAAGGCAGCACAGGGTGTACCCCTGCCCTGCTGGCAAAAGGGATGGTCAGGAAAACCCTCAGGAGGACATAGTCTGCTATCACAGGCAGTAGGAACATTTTTACGAGCTCAAATGAGAACTGAGTTAAATCCTAAGAACCACAAAATGGTTCTCTATGTTTTAGTAAACATCTTTAGCAGAAGAAAACTCACTTTTCCTAGAAGAATAACAAAAAGCCCAAACTAATCAATGTTAACTACTCAGTGTTTTTATTCTCCTCCTTTCTGGATACTTCCAAGACACATCACTTGTGTGCAAGATGTGACTGCAAGGTGTGATGCAAGACGTGATTACATCTTCTCAAAGCAAAATAGTTACATGTAGCTGTGTATTGTGAAAACTTCTTTTTTTGATGTTAGAAAGTGCTCACTGCAGACCTGTGATACTTAAATGTTTTTTAGCTGGAGACTGGTTTTTGATAGATTCTTCTGTGCTGTTGCACTTAATTTCTTCCCATTATCTGCTTAGACAAGATGGGTAAATCATTTTTCATTCACTTCACTGTGCACATGGGGGTTTCTCTCGTGTGTACAACACACCTCTCCACAGGGCCCACTCACATTCAGTTCAGTGGGCCAGTCCTGCTTTATCCTCTGAACCACACTCCTCTTCAGCATCACCACAGTGATGGCATAACTTACACCCCGTAGGCAGGTCTGGGAGAGCCAAGGGACAGCAGAGTCTCATGTAAACTGTTTATTGACACAAGCTGACATTTCACTGTACAGAAGGCTTGTGAGGTTTTTCTAATTAAAAAAAAAAAAAAGAACCAACAAACCTTTGGCATAGTGCTCTGGCGTGGAAGAGACAGGAAAATAAATCTATTTTTATTTACAGTCCTTCTGCAGGTCACTAAGTTAATGGAATATTACTGCATCAACTGAAGCAATTTTTAGCTGTGTTTAGGAAACATGTTATTATTAGGAACGCTCACACGTCCCACTGAAGTGCTCTGGTCACGGCAGCTCTGCAGAGGGCTCTGGCAAGTACTTTAACATCCCAAACCTCTCCCTCTCTTCTCCCCTTGAGCAAAGCCAGAGGGCTACCAAGCAGCAGAAATGCAGTTATGGGTGACTGTCCCACTTCTGTAAGAGCAACAGCCTTTTTTTTTTTTTTTTTTTTTTTAGGATTAAGCAGCCCTCCGGATTAAAAAGAAAAAAAAAAAGCCTGAGTGCTTTGGCACACAAATCACGTATCAAAATATTAAGCTGGCTGTGGTCAGAAAGAAGTTTAAGCCTGGTCCTCTGCTAGTGTTTGCAGTGTCCAAGGGAAGGGAGGGATGAAATGCCACAAAGAACACACAACACAGAAGAACACTTCTAAACCCTTGCCACTAATCTCAGAGTGAATAACAAAAGGCAGGGAAGCTAACAGAAATACTATATTTAGCATATTCACTGAAGAATAAAATACTCTCCTTTTTGTTGTAATTTATTTTTGGTTCAGAGTCAGTTTTAATAGCTGCCTTTAAAACTACCTCACACTTTAGTGCCCAACAAACAAGGTGATACCTTCATGGAAAATAATCCATGACATAAGATTTGCAAAGATCTTCTAAACGTGAAAAGTACTGCCTGACATCTATCAGTAACATTTTCTGACAGACCAACTCTCACCTCAGCTGTGGGATATTCCCCTGCTCCCTGCCTTAAAGCCTTACAGGAACACCAGCACTAAGAAGAAGGTGTACCAATTGTTTATTTGGAGAGAGGTGTTTTTAATAGCAACTGACGACAGCCATGTCAGAAAGTGTAATTCATAACACAGACACCAAAAAAAAGCCTCATTTGGGTTCCTCTCCAAAAGCCTTTTAAGACTGATGCGTGGGTAGCCTGGTTTTCTGAAGCAGAAGACGTCAGCTTATATTCACACCAATCAAAAACAGAAGAAAAGGAGTGGTGGACTAGAGGGATCTTGTTTACCAAAACACAAAGTAAAACACTGTCCAGGATAGCGCATCTCCATTTGTGTAATTGGGTGCATTTCACGTTGGAGTTAATGTCCACACGCAGATTAATTTACAAGCCTACATTAATGTGCTATTCGGAGATCAACAAGCTGGGCCATTAAGTTTACAAACCCCAGTAACTTCTAATAACATTTATTACAAATTCACAGGAGAGAAGGAAAACAATCAAAGCTGAGCCTGAAGCAAGGCCCTTGTACCTGCCTTGGGGCGGGTTTTCCCAGGGGTGTGATTTACAACTCCAACATCAGTTACACACAATCTCTGGCCACGCTCCCTGGTGTACAAACTGCTCCTAAGCTCAACCACAACCGGCTACAGAGTGCAGTGCTAAGTTCTCCTCCACTCAGAGTCAAGAAAGCAGCTAATCTTTCCTCACAGCACTTCCTCCCTGTCGGTGCTCCCAGGGCACAAAACCAGGCACCATGAAGTGTTGTCTTCAGCTACTTCTTTTTCTTCTGTTACAGCTACAGAAGAGTTTCAGTCCCCAGACAGGGAAAAGCGAGTTAGCAGCAAAATGAACAGTTCATATTTAAAAGCCTCAGGCTCCAAAACTTCTGTTCCCTCCTCCCCAGTCAGTCATTACCACTCTCCCAAAAAAAAAGCTAAGTCCTGTTTGCAGAGAAATCAGTCAGGGTTTCTAGTCTGCTCCACCTCACAGAAAAAACATTGAGGAAGCACAGAATTGGGTAACTTAACTTTCACTTGGGTCCATAAAACACCTTAGTCAGCAGTTTTCTCAGCACACTTACTTGCCACAAGTATCAGAATAGCTGCACCTTTAAAAAAAAACCTTACTGCAAATCCCCCTTCAGTGAATACTTACCTAAAGCCAGAAAGTGAACACTTTCTACACTTTTTTCCTCATTTGCACTGCCCTTGAAACACCATCCCCGGGGTTTGCACTAGGGGTATCTATGGTAAGTGCAGCCTAATCATTCCAGCCCTGTGCAGCACATCCTCCTGCATCTGCTCCGGTTGTTTTCCCAAAGCCCTGCATCATGCAAAGGCTGCATTTATGGGAGAGATTTCTGCAGCAATGGTTTCAAACACCGTGACCCTACGTGCATAGTTCAACATCATCATCTGAACCACTAGAAAACATGAGAAAGGCTCCAGGAATTCAACTCACTTCGAGTATTAAACAAAAACACTCCTCGGCTGTCCCAGTCTCCTCCCTAACTAGGCAAAAGTCACGGGAATATGATCCAGCAGGATGCCTGGCACCCAAACCCTACCGATTTCCACTGTGATACAAAGTCCTGGGTACCCCTGGGCAAAGCCATCCCCTTTTCAGCATTTCTACTTGGAAAGGAAAGGAAGAGGGAGAAAGGAAAAGGGGGAAAGGAAA
>WBMZ01005613.1:0-98844 GCA_013400975.1 Atrichornis clamosus
CCACATAGGCTCTTTTTGTAAAATAGTGTTTTGTGTGCAAACTTGCACTTCAGAACATGCAACTGTGTGAACTTGTAGCTAGGGAGGCAAGAGTTCTGCTGAGTGGTATGTTACTGAAGTGGTAAATGCTGTAAATATGTACTAATGGAGCAGAAGAAGTAATAGAACTAACTGAATGGTAGCATCAGAATTGTTGAAGTTGGACTTAGGGGTCTGAAAGTTCAACTGAAGGCTCATCAAAGTGCCTCCAGTGCGTGTTGGTGATCTTGGGTAACACAGTCCCAGGTGCCCCTGCCCGTGGCCACCCACTGCGTCCCCTGTGTTGTCTCCCTTCACCTGGCCCACAGTCACATCCGGGGCGAATGGGACAGCTGGTCCTTATGTACAGCAGCAGGTTAGTTTAGGTCCTGGCACCTCCTGGTGCTCTGGTGCTTCAATAACAAAAGCCAGGGCTTTGCCAGATTTAAAATGAATGTTTCTGTGTTATAATTAAGCCAGAATATATTTGTAGTGGTAGCCACTAAAATAGCCCTGAATAGGATTTGTTTTCTAAAGAAACTGTCATGAGAACGAGACTTTCAGCATGTGAAACATCAAGGTAAACATTATAGTGAAATCGTATATTAAAATTGCAAAGAAACTGGGTTTATCTTAAATGGTACATTCACTGTTGAAAATTAACCTTGGTAATCAGGTCTCAACATTTGCCAAAATTGGGTTAATTGTGCACACGATTTAGTGAGATGATTTTGTAGACTTAAAATGTTGTATGTTTAAAGTGTCTCTCAAAGTGTCAGCAAAAGGAATCTTCCAACAAATTAAATTACTTTATTAAAAAAACCAAAACCAACAAGAAAAAAGGGTTGAGAAAATTATATTGATTTTATAAAAATCAATGCTATTGGTATACTTTTTACCTGTTTCTACAGAACTTTTACAGGTGTTTCCCAGATAAATACTTGACAAAAATGATGTTTCCTGGAAGGACTTAAATTTTTAAGCAGTCTAGTTTAATATCATTTTGCTGAAGTATCATAGTACTAGGTTTTTGTGTGCATGTGCTGTTTTGCATAACCATACCCGCTCCCGTGGAACCCAGAACTGCTACCAGACTGGTAACAAGCATTCACTGTGGGAGAAGCCCCATACTTCTGTACTGATCTCCTTGCAAAAATGGAGTGAAAAAGTGTTGCTCTTTGTGAATGCCTGTGTAGCTAAAGACAAAAGATAATGATCTTCTAAACTGGTTGTCTCACTTTCCCTGACCTTCCAGATCTGTTGAGGGCTTCTGTATCCAATTACTTAATGAGGAATTGACCAGATTGATTAATAGCTTCCCCACTTCCACTCCAGATGATTTCAGTAGGAACAAATACTAGGTCACTGGCAATTGCAGATCGTTTTAGGGTCTCATCTAAACCTAATTTGAATTAAGTCCAGAATAAAATAACGGGACCATGAAAATGGGTGCATGGCTTATCTTACTTTTCAAAATTTGTCAGACATGCTTATTTTATAAGAGTGTGGATGACTGTATTCTTGCATGCAAGGTCCTCATCTCAAACTGGAAAAGTACCAATAGTGGAGAAGAAATAATTAAAAAAAAGTATTGCGTGAAGTTGAACGAAGACTTAAGGAAGCTAAAGAGTGGATACTAAGGGGAAAAGCAGTAAGTTATGAGGAACTAGAAACAGGCAGGTGTTTTATTGGAAGGTGGAAAACCTTGCTGTAAGCCACTTTTAAAATTTTCACTGTGTGTATGAATCTTGCACAGCTGCTAATCACAGATTTTGTTTTGCTTTTGCAGATAACATGCAGTGTGTGTGCATTTATACACATGCACAAGTGTTAGAGTTGGGGTTTGTGTTTTCTTGTTTGTTTCCTGCTGCCCTCCAAAAATTGGTATCATTAGAAATGTATTATGGGATCTGAATGTCAGGCTTCATTCTCTAAGAAAGATATTTTGTGATCCTAATTGTGCATTTTAGATAGTAGTTCTATTATGTCTAAAGGGAACCTGGTAACTCCCACTTGGCTAAATTTATCTCTGCTAAGAATAATGCTTAAAAACAACTCCAAAATAAAAATCAAAGCCTTTTTATTATAGAATTAAAAGAAAAGATGAATCTAGATATATCCAATGAAAAAAGAACAGTTATGTCTCTTTAGGTCAAGAGCTTTAGTAATTTTTAAGTTAATTCTTCTTGTAAATAGATTTTCATTTTTAAATGTTATTTTGTACAGATGCTGAAGACTGAAAGTTCCTGTTTCTCGTGGCGATACCTACTTTCCCTGTTTTGTGTATGGCACAGCAAAAGCAAAGCACATGTAGTGAAGTATTTCAGCTAGGGGCAAGCAGATATGTATTTTTTACAACTTATTTGGTTGTGCCATCTTATGGCCACTTTCTGTGTTAAGAAGTTAGTGTAATTATAAAATAACTGGAGAGAGAAGGCTTTGCTGAATTTCAGAGTATGACGGCCGATGATTTTTATGAATTAATGAATGATGATTTATGGGGTGGTTTTTTGTTTGTTTTAAACCGGTCCTTTTCAGCATAGGTGGTCTGTCCTCTCTTCCACCAGCTTAACAGTGATGGAGTCTTGCGGACTTAAGTGGGAGAGACTGGAGGTATGTGATGTTACGTGTTCAGAAAAGTCCTGCTCTAATCGGAAGGGTGGAGACAGTGAAATAGCCTGCAAATACCCCAAAAAATAAGTTTAAATTGCAACAGACTTCTTGTGAATAATTGGGCAAAGAACCTTCCTTGGTGGTATTTGAATGAGGAGGTGGTGGTCAGGACGTAGAACCAAGAGGGAGGAAGCCTTCTCTGTGTGGGAGGTGACAGACCATGCCAGAGAACTGAGCCAGGGGAAGAAGGACATGCAGATTTTTAAGGTTAGAGGAAACATTATGATTATCTAGTCCAACCATATCCGTAGCACAGCAGAGGATTGCACCCATGCTGTAACCCCAAGATTTGAGGTTCAATGACCGTATTCAGCATGCAGAACTAAGTTGTACTGCTCATTCTTTTGATTCAGTCTCTTCTGCCCACAAAGCCCTAATCTGGCACTTGTTGCATTGTCATCTATTAACTCTTTAAAGATTCTGTATTAGTGTTTTGACTTTCCTGGGTCTTTATCAAGTTAAAGTGATTTCTTTCTTTTCTTTTTTTTTTTTTTTAAGAGCAACACGTAATTTCTTTCCTGTTGTTGTCACAACAGGAAAAATGATGACAACCCAGCAAACAGTAACATTTTGTGGTAAAATGCTATTACTGCCGTCAATATTGTCATTATCAGAAGAACAGCAATGCAAGAGACAGCAAAACTATCGCAATGTCCACTTGCTCAAAGCTGAATTTAGAAAAAAAGATCAATTTCAGAAATAATGAGATTTCCCAAAAGTCGTAATTGGGATGGTTTACCAGAATGGTAGAGTTTTTCTTCATCCCAACTGGCTGACATTGCACATTTTGACTTGAGTACAATCACTTTCTTGGAAATGTTATTACAAGTGCTGCAGCACACACAATTCTGTTAAAAGCATTAAAGTCTATGTGATTCTGCGGTTCAAATTAAATATTGTCAATTTTAATCAAACCAACTTTTCATATAAAATCTTAACAACTCTTCCCCTAGTTCCCTCCTTTTCCAAGGTTGCATTTTACTCATTAAATTACACAAGACAACAATGAGCCATGGAGAGGGAAATGTCACACAGCAACAGAGATCTTCATATTCTTGAGCAGTTATATCACTGGAGCAAAATTGAACTTGTGTTCTTGGCTTGGCTGGTTTGAAAGGCTCTCCAAGAAACTTCTTACCTACTGATTCCTATGAATATTTGTTTTTCTAAGTACGAGACTTTTTATGACTTTGCCGTGACTTAGAACTTGTTGACATTAGCCTTGGGAGATGGTGTTCAGGGACACATCAAGAATAAAGCTTGTACAGTATGAATTGTTCTGGTAATTTTGTAACACTTTCAGTTGCTTGAAAATATCTTGCCTTCATATAAGCTGAATGCTATAGTCTGCTCATTGTTTTGGTAAAGTAATTGCAAAGACTTTTTTCTTGTACATTTTGTTAAAGCTTCTGTTCTGAAGCTTTTAAACAGTTGTTTCCTCAGTACTGTTTTATTCCAGTTTTAGTGGTGTTTTATCTGTTATCTTAAGTATTGTTGCAATTATTTTGTAGTGCCAGACAGAGAAACAAACATCTCAGATACTGGTATGTTATACTCTGTGTATTTAATATTAGAATTAGACTGTCAATTTAACAACTTGTTCTCCACAGAGTTCAAAAGATATATATTTTTTATTAGTACATATAATTTTTCTTAATTCCATAAAAAGCCTCTTTTTTCCTTTATCCTTCCTATTGAGATGTCACTGATGATACTGTATTGATCCACTAAAAAGGTTTGTGGTGAAGCTTTTTACTTGATGTAGGCTGTCTTTTTAATTACAGTTATGCCAGTATGCTGCTCAGAGCTCTGTAGTTAGGGTTGTGTCAGCACTTACATATGAAATCTCTCATTTTTATCAGCGACTTAGTGCTGACAATAAAAAATTGCTTTGAGGAAAAGCATAGCAAGATCTTAGCCTTCAGGATGAGTCAGTAAGAGTTCAGTATATTAAAAACTATTCAGATGAATCTGAGTTAATGAAAGGTTATAACCTTCTCTTTTACACACAGACTCACTTTGTGTGCTTGCAGCTACTGTTTTAAAATTATTTTTTAAGGCTTTTTTCCTTATTTGAGATACTGCCATTCGGCATCTAGAATGCAGCAGAATTCAATGCTCTGTTCCTCTGGGCATCTCTAAGGGATCTACAGTAGCTCTTGAACCTGCTTGCCTCTTTGTCTTGGTTCCCCCCTGCCCCTTCCCTTCCCTTCTCCCAAGCCTGCTGTAGCTCTGAGTGAAGGGCCTAGCAAGAATGAAGGATGACTATCTCACGGGTTTTCTGTTTGTGTACTTACCAAATGCTTGATCCCACGTGAGAAAGCAACATGCAGAGGGGTATTTTCTCCTTATTTTAGAAACTTAAGTTGGCTACTGCAAAAGAATGTGTCTGATATTACAGACTGAGGCTGTTGTATGCTGGCTCGCAGTCCAGAGCACAGAGCTATTCCCTAACGATGGGAACCTAAAGGAACAGGACTTGGTTTTTCCATAATGGTGGTGGTGAGAGTGCCCACCCTGTGTGTGAAAGGGTAATGGTTTGAACACTCAGGGATGGGCTCAGTTCCTGCTTGTTCTTGCAAGAGTGTAAGTGCTCATCTCTCTCTTTTCTAGAAGAGTGCTGAGAGATTGTTTGAATGGGGACATCTTTCATCTCTGTTGTGGTCTGTAGACCACTGTGTGATTAAGGATGAGGAGGAGAGAAAGGCAGAAGGAATATGATTTTTCAGGCTTAATATACTGTGTCCTGAGTTTGGGAAAGAGATGCCTGAGCACCAGAGTCTGTTCGCTGTGTTATTTTCACATTTCCCTCAAAAATCTGACAACTGTATGGAAAAAGCAGGACTAAAATTCAGCTTTCCCTAGGAGATGATATTCTAGAGTCATCATCCCTTCTGTTATTCTGTCCTGTTGTCTTAGAATGCTGTAGTGGGAGAAAGAAATGCTGGTTTAAATCTCCCTCATCAGATTTTGCTTTGATAAGTGTGCGTGTGTGTGTTTCTTCTTTTCTCATCTAACTGATCCTGACATACAGACCTTATGATGTTTTGGTTTTCTTTGCTTTGTTTGTGGTTTGTGGATAGGTGTTAGCCTGGTCATCAGGCCCCCCTGGGATGGGCAAGTGCTAGAGGAAAAAGAAACATATAATCAGCACAGGCAACTGTCGATGGGTACAACAAGTGAAAAAAAGAAGGAAGAGATGTAATGCTTTAAAATCAAAATTTAAAGAATCAGAGTTGTCAGAGTTCAAAGCACAGCCACACTACATTGCTACAGATACAAGTCTGGATTTCACAGGAACTTGATATCACGGTTAAATTCAGTGTAGCTGACCTTGCTGGGCAGGCCTCTGACAAAATCACTCTTTCACCTTTTTGTTGCTAAGGTAAAGCAGTTCACTGTGAAATGTGCATCCATACCATTGCATTGAGCAACCAAGAAAATATGTAAAAATACACCTTGTTTGCATTTTGTGGGCATTTTGACATATCCTGAGGGCAAAAATTGGTGTGTGAGACTGTTGTAATGCATGTGCAGGAAGAAGTTGGACTGACAAAGTAATAATATTTTTGATCTCTTATTGACCTTTCGCTTTTTCAGGGAAGTATATGTAATAAACCTCACTTTATAAATGGGGAAACAGACTCTGAAATTGAAGAGGATAAAGGTTCGTCTTCAGGCCCCTGGCAAATCTGAGCATGGAAACCAAATCTCCTCCTACTGTATTCAGCAGTTTTCCCATTAGGTCACATTTTCTTCAGATAGTATTTTCTTTGTGAGAAAAGCACAGAGCAAAGTCTCAAGTGACTGCAAGGTGGCAAAACATTTGTAGGGGTATTCCAAAGACCTTAAAAAGGTGATCCCCGTTTCATATAACTGGAGAAATAAGGCACAAGGAAGATACTTACTTGCCTAAATTGTCTCATCTGGAAGGGGTAAAAATCAGAACTGTTTCCTACCTTTTTATCACATTTAACAAAATGGTTTCTGTAGCTTCTTGTACCTTATTGCTTCAGTTTCTTTTGTGCCACATCTTCACAAGTATGTGTGCAGTGTCTTTGCCAACCGTTGGGAACTGTGTGCCAACTAATGCAGCTGTCACTTGATTATTTTTTTCCCCCCAAGCTTTTTGGCTCCATCTGCTTGCCTGGTCACTTGCATTGTTTGCTTTCCACTTCCTACTGTGCTGCCTCCCAGATGCATAGTTGTCAGTAATAGTCAGTTTGTGCCTCTCCCTGCCCCAGTCTCCCTAGAGGATGCAGATTACACCTTTCCTTCCTCTAAATGCCTATGCCCATACTCACAATTCAGGATGGAGAGTAGAAGAGACTTCCTGAACATGTCATAACTAATGTATACCAAAGCATTTTCCATCTGCTTTCCACCCACTGCTACAGCTATTTCTCAGAATATTTGCAGTGACAACAAAATATTTTTCTTGAGCAGGTTTTGGTTAAGTGGCATAAATTGAGGAAGAAAGGAAACAGCTAGACAACGTGGACTGAAGAATAAGTACAGGAACTGGGAAAGGAGTTCTGTAATTTATTTATCTTAAAGGTATAACAACTCCTAATTTTGAGTGGTAATTTACTTATGGAAGATTGGTCACTAATTATTTTCTCTACTTAGAAAGATACCTTGCATAACATGAGCAATTCAGTATCTCAAGATGGGCAAATCATGTTGCTAAGTTAGCGCAGAGCATCAAAATTAGTGTGATGAGCCAGCTGAATTTGAAACAAAACACGAACTGGCAAGCCACTTAGCCTAATTCAAGTGAGTAATATGGATAGATTCTACCTGCTTCTTATGCATGTTTGATGCTCAATTTTGTTTCTTTATCTTTTTGTTTTAAATATCTATGTGTATGTATATTTACTTGCAGTTCATTTGGTATCAGTTTTTGTTGGGGAGCTCAAGAAAGCAGCAACAGCTGACAGTTACAAACTGGTTAAGTTTTGCAAGTTTTATTGGTCTGAAAAGTTCTTTGTTTCATTTTTGTAACCGAGATTTTTTATCTTGGTTATGAGTACTTACACACTGCCTTTTAAACTTCTTGCTAAAAAATTTCTTAGGATCAAATGGGTGCAATGATCTATTTTAATTAATTTTGAAGTACTTCGTGTATCATGGTTAACGTTTTGCACGTTTGGCACTTTTTCCTTCAGAAGAATGAATAGTTAACATGTATTTGCTGTACTTTATCTTTGTAGTGTTTCTAAACCCACAGAATTCTGAGAGGAAATAGTAAAACTGCACTTAAGGATAATTGTTACCATGAGGAGACAAAAAATACCACCTTCCAGGTTGATTCTTACTAGAAACTTGGAGTTAATCTTTTCCAGGCTGAGAAGTTTCTGGCCATTTGGTGACCATACCTTCCATTGTGTACAAACTTACAGAAGAGGCATCTTTCTTTATGAAGAACATAATGAATTTTTATGTTTGTGTCAAATTAAAGTCTTCCTCAAACCTGTTCCATATAACATATAACATGAATATTTTCACTATTCAGAATTGCTAGTATGGTTACATTAATTACTTTTTCCCCCCAGCAGCACTCCACTTTCAAGTACCTTGTGGACCTTTACTTTTGTAAGTAAAGTAAAATAGCAGCCTTCTATCTGTGGAAAAATGTAGGCAAAGAAGTATAGTGAGTTTTGTTGGAAACTACGTTTAATGGTTCTGACCTGTTACATTGACTCAGTGACCCAGCAAAGGTAGCAAAAATCGCTTGGGTTATGGAATGTTTTAGATCCTTTATGATCCCATGGCATTTAAAAAAATCCCTGAACTAAACAATGACCCCACTACCACCAAAAAAAACCAGCCATGAAGCCTGTTTTGAGAGAGCAAAGATGTAAAATGTGTATTAATATATTAGAGATGTTGGCTCCTTTTATGGCAGTAAGTTTGATTGCTGTAAACACAGGAAGCCTAATCTTACACCTTAGTTGTTGCATCACAACTAGTGCACAGAGTGGCTGTGGAATAGTGAGTTGCAGAAGTGCTAAAAACTGGTGGCATCAGATTCTTGTAACTTAAGGAACAAATTCTTTATGTCCTCTCTTGTCTCCTGACGTAGGAATTACACATTTCAAAATTTCCTATGTGTGGTAGATTTCTATGTTCTCAGTGAAATGGATGCTATTCCAATGTGTGCAGTTGACCTTTGACTCTCAGAAATAAAATCCTAAGTGTAGGAATTATGGAAAATAGTGCATGCTACCAGTACCTGTTTGTGGGAATAGCTGAGAAATAAAGAAGTGATGGCAATTCATTGGCTGTCTAACAGTTAGCAATTTATTTTAGCCATAGTCTGAAAAGGTTAGTGCATTAGTACATGTAGCTTTACAGAGATTGTGACTGGTTCCATGAGGAGGAAGGTGTAGGTAGCCGACTACTGAAATCTTGTGCCATCATTTGCAGAGTGATGGCTATGGTAAATGTCCCAATGACATATATTATATAAGGTGTAATTATGTGACAGATGGTGTCAAACTTCACTTGCAGTTGTAGTTGGCATAGTTTTTTGAGGAGGATAGTAAGGACACACGGGTATTTTTGCACTTTATTTAGCCACTTCTATTCATAAAAAATACCAGATTTTGTGCTTTTACTCCTGCTGTTTAAATGCAATTACACTTTTGGATTTAAAAAGCAAATTCTCAGATGGTGAGTTAAGATATCCTTGATGCTGACAAAGAGAGGTACTACTGCTATAGAAATTTAGACTTCTTTTTAAATATGTAAGTATGCAATGGTTATTGTATCTTGGCATGCCATCCATCACAGTGACAGGATTGATATTCCTACAACCATGAGTTCACTATTTTCCACATTAAAACTGTTCATGACTATAAATATAGGCAAGTACTGGTAATACATTAAGACATTTGTTTATTTGTTTAGTTTATAATAATGATTGTATTGATAACTGACAAACAGTTCTTGGTATCAGGCAAAATCTGCCACAAATAGAACATTTGATTTCATTTTCATGCGAGGATTGTAGTACAGTCTTTGCTTTTTCTCAGTTAGCATAAAAAAGACATTATTTTCTGGTTTGTAATTCTATAAAATTGATTACTGTCCAAGGTAATGTTTTTATTCTCTACTAGTCACGGTGAGAATGCCTGTTGTTTGTAACAATCTTCTACTCTTAAATTTGCTTTTGCGCATTTATTTCATCAATTACTCCCCTTGGGTCCTGTTGTTGATCTGTCATATCAGCTCTGAATAACTTGGCAGAGTCCCATGCAAAGGTAAATAGACTTTTGCAACTTTCACATGGTGTGAAACTTGAGTTATACTTCAGCAGCCTGTACATTTCAGGATTATATACAGATTTACATCAGTGTGTGTTGGGTGTGTCAAATAAAAGGAGTTTAGAGAGATGAATACTTTTTGAAAATACTTTCTTCTAAACACTGCATCTCCTTTAGACATTAGTTAGTCTGGTTACTGAACTTCACTGGCTGTTTTAATATCTTACTTGTTAGTTTCCTTTATGTAATTCTTGTCCTAACAGTATTGATAATATGCTGCAAGGACAGTGCTGCTTGGACTTCATCTCCATTGTTAGAGAAGCTTTAAATATTATTAAATTAAGGAATTGAGTTCTTGGCCTTTATGACAGTTTTCCTCTTCTTGGTGCACAAAGCCAATTTATTTTGAAGCATAAAATAAACAACCAAGTACTAATGTTATGAAGTGTCCATTTCTGCTTGTTTCAGCTGTTACTAAATATAAAAATTGATATGCTGGAACACTTACCCCTGAGTTGTCGTCTTTCTCCAAGCCTTGCATAATACAGTAAATCAATAATGCACTTTCTTGCCTACAGGCGCTGAGCAGATCTGATCGTGTTTACTCTATATCTAGTAATGAATTATCTATAATTCCTCTAAGACCTTATACTGTATAATTTATTCTACTCTTCACATTTTTTTCCCCTTGCTATACCCTTATGCTTAGCTCACTGCTAGTTTTATGCTGCCACATGTGCTTGGAATATTCTCTGTTGTGAAACACAACTTCTAACTTCACTTTGCAATTTCTTTTCAAAACACAATTTTTCTGTGATCTCATCTCATCCCACTGTCCTGTGTTGCTGCTTCTAATTTTCTTAAACAGTAGTGGGTGAACCAATAAGCATCATATCAATCCCTTTGCAAGCAGCTAAATGTACATCTTCCCTCCTTGGTCTGAGATCATGAATTCTGTTGAGCAAATACTGTTCCTTAGGCAGTATAAATGATGGACTCCACTGTACGGGAGCCACTTGGCTCATTGCTTCTGGAAAGGAATGTATGTATGGATAGTGAAAGATCCTGGTTGGTATTTGTCAAACCTGTACTTGGAGAAAGAATTTGCCCTGTGAAGGACAAAGAAAAGCACCTGCTTTTGGATTTCATGTTTTCATACTGGGTATGAAGGTTACTGGTAGCTAATTTGGAGGTGATAACAGGCATATTAAGAAACAAAATCTGGGGTTGTTTTACTTCTGTGGAACTAAGGACTTGAATAAACTTTCAGAAATGCACTGAGGCTGAGGAGCAGCACTGAACTTTCCAGTCATGGGGTATTGTATAGTGAAAAGGGTAGCGGTAATATGTGAACTAGCAGGAATAGATTGATTTCCTACAGCCTTTTTTAGGAGATATTAGCACTTGCAGAGATATATCAGTCTTTCTTCCCACTCAGATTTTCTTTTAAAAGACAGGATGGAGCTTTTACAGACCGGTTTGTTACCGTCTCACTATTCCTGCAGTCCTTCATTACTACTGAAGCCACAGAGTGTGTGGTTGTTACAGAAGCAAGTAATTGAATGCTCAAATCCAGCTGCAGATGCTTTTCAAAACAAAGAAACTTCAGGTATTTTGGACTCTCATGGCATCTTGTAAATTTACAGTAACAAGTCTTTTATAAAATACAAATGAACATATTATCTGCAGGTGTTGATTTTTCAGGGTTTTGTGTTAATGGCTTGGTGATTCCAGATCACTCTTGAAATAGTGTATGGAATCACTGCTACCAGGATAGAAGAGATTCAGTTGGTGTAGATTGACCTGCTTTTATTTCTTCTATTTTATTACCACATCTGCAAATATTAAAAGTCTGTAGCTTTTTCTACATTCAGCTGTGATCTTTTATGTTGCTGCTTATTGAAGAGGGTTATGTAAGAGCATCATGTACTCCTGAACAATAGTATTGTATTTTGTAAATAAAAATTCCTCATTTTTCTGCCTTCTAATCTCTCCCATTAGTCCCTGATTTGCTAAAAAAAACCCAACCCACCCTCCAAGAAAACAAACTAAAAGACCAAGCTCCAAGAAAACCAGTCAAACCAAAAAGGTAGGAAAGTTCTTGGTGCTCCATTCCTTGAGGTATGTTCTAAGTTCTGTCATCAGTCTGAACAGTGTAGCTCTGCTGTCTACATGTCTGCATCTCAGGCTCTCCCTGTTTGCTTTGCTCTCTTCTTTTAGAGAAACAATGCTAGAACAAAATTTTTCTCTCAGACCTTCTTGGAGACATGAGTAACAAGAAGTGATAGCAGACCAGAAGCAGACACATGTGAATGCAACATAGTGGTAGCAAAATCACTAAACCATTTACCTTTAGAAAGACCCTTTTTTTATAGTTCCAGTTGTGGAATGCGTATGCCCTTGCCTGGCACATCTTCTTGAACCCACAGATGGTGGGACTGGTGATATCTTCACTTATGCTTTCAGTGTATTTGCAGACTTGTCTTATATTTTGTTAAATTTTTGAGGTTATTGGAACAATTTAAGTTAAAAAACAAACCAAACCAACAAAAAACCCCTTATGTTAAAAATTGAGAGTTTAGTTGGGAGCAAAGCACACTGTCCAAGTAGTAAATTCTGTGGTAAATTTGCCATCTGGATATAGACATGAACTTTTTTTTTTCTTTTCCCTAGAAATTATCTGTCCTCATGAGCTTCTCAGGATGTTCACTTATGAAAGTGACTGCTAAAGAATCAGAAAGCCCATGAATTAGAGTAGGGAGATAGGATCTTTCTGGCAATTCCAATTGACCAGAACTCTTTTCCTCATATGTTTATCAAACAAAAATAACAAAATAATTTTGTCACTTGTAAAATATTTAACATTTTCATTGGATTAACAGCTTGTTTGTTCTCTGATTAAATAGGGGAAGTGGTAGCAGTTCATCTCTACATGTCACTTATATGGTATTTAGCATTTCTGAGATGTGTGTTATGTCTCAAACTTTGTAGGCTGTAGATGCCAGCTACTTTCTAAGAATTTGGTTGACTTTTGATGGGTCTTATCAATATGTGGAAGCTGTGAAACAGAACAAAGCATGAATCTGAAGTGAGCTCTTACTCATTTCCCAGGTGGATGTGCCTGGGCCACAGTGGGCATTGAGTCCAGGTTCAGCTGGGCCAACCACAGGTTATGGCTTCTTGTTGCCTGCCCTGTCCCACTGAAGGAGATTATTGGCTTCTAAGCTGAGTGTGGAACTGCTCGTGCGAGTGCTTCCTAATCTATTTCGGGCAAAATGAATCTGCTTAGCTGAGACTTTAAACTTGTAAGCTAACCTGGCTCATTCTGGCTGAAGCGGATTAGTGATGCTTATGTGTGCAGGTACGCCAGGAGATGTGGTTGGATGCAGGGATAAGCAGGTTGGGTGTGGGAGGCTGAGCCTATGCCTCAGGAAGAGTGTATGCATGTATGTCTACACTCCTATTCTTTCCAGAACTTCCTTTAAATAGCTTATTTTAATGTGTCAGGAAGTCTGCTTTGAAAGCAAAATAAATCTTGTGTGGAATAAGCATGCTAGGGTGCTTGCTGAGCGCTTACTTTCTATTAGCTACTAGTCCTTACCTATCTTAAACTTAATATGTGACTGCTCTGTTGCAATTTTACCTAATTCAATGATCTAGGGTTTCCCTATGATGCTTGTTTTAGTCCTCATACATCTGTAGGTATAAAAAGTTCAACTAATAGTTCAGTTTCCACTGGAACTGTGTGCACACAGCTACACAGGAAAAAGACCGACTCAATGATCTTTCAAGAATATCTACTAAAAAACTGCTGTCAGACTTCTGAAGCTGATTTTTTTGTATTTTAAAAAAGTCTTGCTGGAAAATCTGCTGAAGCTTTCTTCCATTTTTCAGACGTGTCACCAGGTTCTATTGCATAACTAAGAGAATTTCTGTGCAAGCTCGGAGAAATCCCATGCTTTTTTGAGGCTGCTAATGTGATTTCTACTAAGTCAACTATTTGTCATTGATGGATGGTGTCTGTATCTGAGCTGCTTAGTATTTCCTTGCTGGGGTATAGATGATGGAGCACTCATCATCCAAGCTCTATTCCTTCACCAGTGACAGAAAGACCTAGTAATATCCAGCCTGCTGTCCTGCTACTGTGCATTGAACCTTTTCCAGATGTTAGGACTCTTCAGAAGAAGTGTCCTGAATGCTTTCTGTCTTGTAAATTTATCACCTGACACTGAACAGACCTGGGATCAGACTTTTAGGTTGCCACCTCCTGTCTACTTGTAACAAGTCCTTTGAAACAGACAGGTCCAAAATCTGTTGAGTTCAGATTTTTTTCTGATGAGCCCTAGAGCTGGGAGTGGCAGATACTGCTCTCTGGGACAGTTTCAACTCCCAAGTGAGGTGTGCAGCAGGCTTTCTTCTCTCTCCTGCTACCCCCGAGACTCAAAAATCAAGGAATGCAAGACGAATTGGGCAGTGTGTGAAAAGTGGCTTTGGGCTAGAAGTTCCAAGAAGAACCACAATAAATTTACACTGACCAGTATTTTTAAAATGATCGGTTCTTCCACAGAGAAGTGAACACTGAGTGCAGGAGCTGCTGCTGAGAACAGCTGTATTCCTGAAACAGTACCTTCAATCTCAGAGTAGTTATTTAACATATTGAAAAAAGATACCTGAAGCACCTAAAAGAGCTTGGGGATTTCAGGTCAATGCCCCCCTATGAAGATGAGGTATTCTGGAAATATATACTTGATCTCAGTAATGTCTGAGGAGTAAATGTAGATCTGTAGACCTCATTGGTGCCATTACCCCATGTTAACTGCAATACCTTTGAGAATGGCTATGAACTCTGTTGGAATGGATTTCAGTACATGAACCCTGCACTATGACAAGTAGAAAATATGTTCTTCCTAGGCTTTGATAAAAATCTATGAGGAATTCACCAGGAAATAAAAGCATTTCTCAGAGCCCAGTTTCTTTCCAGGATTATTATTGAAGAGAGGAAATTTGTGTGCTAGATATTTCCCGGGTGTCGAGATGATTGGAATGGAAATGTAAATACCTTAAAAAGTTCAGCTGTATTTTTTTTTTTTACTATTTTATGCTTCATACCATTCAGCAAATAGCTGACTCCTATGTTCTGGTGACTAAAAAGTGACTTCCACGCTTTGGGCAGAATGGTACCATTTGTTAATTATCCATGCATCTGAGAACATGGAAGCCCATGTATAGATTATAAGAAAAATTAAAATGGACACAGACATGAAGGCTTTGAGGGATGACTTGGACTTCACATTGCCTGTATGGTTTGTACTATATTCTGTTTTCTTCAGTGGAGGACTGGACTTTTTGGAAAATTGAGCTATTTTTAGTTACTAAAAGCATTTTTGGACTGCAGCAGTGAGAAGGTTACTGTAAGGTCCATTTTGCAGGCTTCAAGCTATTGCATAGGATGTAACCTAATCAGCCAGGTTTTCCAGTAAGAACAAATATGAATGCCCTGTTTTTGATGGTGCTGTTGCTATCAACAACCAATGTATTATTCAGAAAGTCATCCAATTTGGCATTCTATCAGTGGAAACACTTGGACTGAAATGCAACTGTTTGCAGCTGGACTGTTCCACACGTCACTCTTACATAGTAGTGATAAAACAACATTCTGAATTATCTGGATAATGGCCTCAAAATTTGGATTAAACCAGTTATTTTATGAGTTTGGGTTTTTTTAACAGTTTTTCTAGGTTAGAAAATAAACAACCAGCCCAACAATGTGCCTTGCGTGTTCAGAGCTCTGTTCTTTTGTGTCAACGAGGTTTGACTCTTCCCTTGTCTATTGTGTTGTGGGTCCTGGTCACACTTGACAAACCATCTTGTTGTAGCATCTCAGCTGCTTTGGGTTTCCACCTGTTACCAGCAATCTAGCAAATTTCTCCCTCTGAACATCAACACTTCACTAGGACCTGAGCAACTTCATCTACTTGCTTCCAAAATATGCTGGTCTCCAGTATCCACAAGGCAGCTGTGTGGCATGGCCTTTGTGAAACACACCTGATGTAGCAGTGAGGGCAGACGCCAGGTTTGGATGGGGAGTGGTGCAGTTTGTGTTTGATCAGTACAGCTAATGCTGTTTGGCACTGTCTGGGAAAGATAGAGATTGCTCTTCACCTGCATGAGTCTGTATCAACAGTGGCCTTGAAAAATCAGGAATGTAGATTAGCCTACAATAAAGGGTGATCAAGGCAATGCCATTGGGTGCTGTTCCTCTTTGCAGCTGCCATTGTGTGATGGGCTCACTGTTGCAAAGAAACTATCCTAGCCCTGCATGTCTTTTTCCACATAGGTATGAGGAACGATGGCAGACTGGTGGGTTGGTGAGACTTCTGACAACAGTCAAGTTTAGGTCCATATTGCTAGCAATAGAGCATGTCTTGCTTTTACTGAAGAGTGCAGCTTCAAGTTTATGGGCAGGTGTTTATTTTGCACTGGTGTAAGATGTTAATTGGTCCCTGGTCATTACCCACCTCTGCTGGAAGGCTGTAAGATCTGCTGTCCTTACAACAGTTTGCATCCGTCATTCTTAACCCAGTGCCAGCAACACCATGTGAGTTAGAGGAAACGGATGAGATAAAATTGACTTGTGTGTTTTTTCTAGAATGGGTTAAGGGGGCACTTAGTTGATTTTGGTGCAGCTCCACTGAAAATACCCTGTGGCAGAGCAGCAACAGCATCTCAAATGACATTGGTCACTGCAAAGGATCACTACAGCCTATTTTTCAACCATTCAAATTATAATCCCAGTTTCTAGTTTTAAGATTGTTTATATTTGTGCAGCCTGTATCAGTATCTCTTTTATTTGGTAGTTCAGGTAAATAATTGATTTGTTAACTATATATGTAGTCAGTGCTTGTCTGCATTGGACTGAGCTCTCTTTAGTGCTTGTAGTCACATCACCTTTCCTAATAGCAAAGTGTTGTAGAGCAGAAGCATGGAATATTAGAGTTGATAACTTCATAGAGTTTGAAAGAAAGTTTGAATACCTGCCTAACATTAATATTATAGGCCACCTTCCATTTTATCTAGGCATCTACTCTTACCTCTGGTCATGCAGATACAAAAACTTACTTTCCTGGTCCCAGAAATAGTTTGAGCAAAGAAATTTTTTTCTGTAGGTTGTAAGGCAAATGCCCTGCTGCTGAATCATACTGCTTAATCAGTTACTGAAATAAGATTCTCAGAGAGCCATTTTAAGGGCATTAAATCAATAACAATAATTGCAACCATTTCCATTTCTCCAGTGGAGCCTGCTAAGAGTCTGTTTGGGCTGGGGCCAGATTCTTTTAGACAGGCTGGGATATCATCTTCCTTCAAACCTGGCACTCTCTCATGCTGTTTGTCAGCAAGTGCCTTGTTGTTCTGCAAGGTCAGATTTTAAATCTAGTGCCGTAAAGCTTCTCTGTGACACAGAGAACATAACACTTAGGAACCAATGTGTGGTAGGCAGTGTTCTGGAGATGTGAGGTTAATGAGAAGGCATTTACTGGTTTTTTAATACCATGTGGAGACTGTAATTGCTTTGGGGTTTTTTTTTGCTTCTAAGTGAAACATCAGAAAAGGGAATGTGTTCTGCTATGTTCTGGTAGTATGTGACCTTGTTTTACGTATGTCTTTCTACTGCTGAAGATGCTGAAAATACAGACAAACCAATGTATTAGCAGATTTCAGCAAGTCAGGTAAATGCTGCATTTATGTTTTTCTTTGTATGTCTTGCTTTTACTAAAAGTAAAAAAGTGGAGCTCAAAGGCTCCTCCTTACCAGATGTTGATGCAAAGGCATTTCAAATGTTCATTGACTAGCTCTGGAATAACCTACATGATTTGGAGTTCATCTTTGAAAATACAGCATTCAGAATGGAGACAATATTGCTCAGTGGATACTGCAAAAATCTGATTTAATGTACACAGCTGAACATTTTATAAGGAATGAATTGGGACTGCGGACAGATAGGCATTCTTCATAAAATATATATTACTGCTTGTTCTTTTAGAGCAACCTCACAGGAAAAAGGTTGAGCTGTAGTTTTTCCCACCAAAATGGTAAAATGCACCAGTGTTTATATCTTGTGTTGCTTGCGTGCTTTCTACCCCAATCTGACCACAGCTACCTTTTCTTATCTCAGAAATCTGGTTTGTAACTGGTGAATTAAACACAAATAAGAAATGTCATTGTCTATATTATATTACAGCCTTTTACGCCAATCTGCTTTACAGTACTGACAGAATTACTTTTTTTTTTTTCCTAGCAATTAGGACAGCATGCCAGCTGAATCACCGAATCACAAAAGGGTTAAGGTTGAAGGGACCACAGTGGGTCATCTGGTCCAACCTCCTTGATCAAGCAGGTCCGTCCTAGAGCACAAGGCACAGGATTGTGTGCAGATGGTTCTTGAATATCTCCAATGAGGGAGACTCCACAAGCTCTCTGGGCAATCTGTGCCAGTGCTCAGTCACCTGCCCAGTAAAGCAGTTCTTCCTCATGTTCAGGTGGAACTTCCTGTGCATCAGTTTCTGCCCATTGCCCCTTGTCCTCTTGCTTGGCACCACCGAGCAGAGCCTGGATCCAACCTCTGGACACCTCCCTTCAGATACTGATAGACATTGATGAGGTCCCCTCTCAGCTGTCTCTTCTCAACACTGAACAGCTCCAGCTCCCTCAGTATTTCCTCATAAGAGAGGAAAGAGAGATGCTCCAGTCCCTTCATCATCTTTGTTCCCCTCCACTGGACCTGCTCCAGGAGCTCCATGTCTCTCTTGTCCTGAGGAGCCCAGAACTGGACACAGCACTCCAGCTGTGCCTCACCAGGGCTGAGCAGAGGGACAGGATCAGCTCCCTTGCCCTGCTGGTAGTGCTGTTCTTAATGCACTCATGATATCATTGCCTTGTTCCTCAGATGTTTTTAAAGAATAGGCAACTGAAAATAGGAGATTAAAATAAAAACTTTGATCAGTAGCCTGGAATAAACATTGTCCACTGTGGATCTTGAGGTTAAAATTGTTGTTGATTACTTGAAAAGACTTGGGAATTTTGTTCTTCTCTTGTCTCTTGTCATCTTGTATGCTTGAAATAATGTAAAAAAGTGGAGTGTTCAAATTAAGGGATGGTTATTTAATCTTGGTAGGATAATCTTAATTTTTACCATAACCTTACAATAGTTTCTAGGAGGTTAGTCTGATGCAGAAGCCTGCAACTGAACAGAATAATGATACTGGACTTTTCATGGCATAACCTGCATTGCTGCTCCTTTACTTCATTAGTCATTATTGAGAGGCTTGAAAATACTGTTCTGTGCCTTGAAGCTTCTTGGGAGTAAAGGGAGTTGATTATTCTTTCTTATTAGAGGCGGTGTAAGAGTTCCTTGAAAAGGGAATATTTACTCTAAGTTTTTAATCATTCAAACAAAAATGTTTTAAAATAGTAGTTATGGCTCTTGATTTTCACTTTTCTCAGCTTTAATCATGCTGTCCTCTTCCTTTTAACCACTGGAATGCTTTTCAGTGTAAAGGGTATATATGTTCCCAACTTTTTGTGTGTTGTTGTTCCACATTAGAGGACTCTTTCCTCAAACAGCTCTGAGATAGGACAATTTTGTACTTGGTGTTAATTTCCTGCCTTTCCTCCCATTTCAATATAACTAAATTAAGTTTGAATTCAACTAAATTTAGCTGCTATTTGTCCTCAAAGTCTGTTCACCCGCTTCAGTTAAAGATGACCTTTTTTGGTCCATCCTTTCTGCCCTGTGTTCTAAATAGACTTTTGGGGTTTTTTTCTGTCTCTGCTCTTCTGTGTGTCTGCCTGTTTGTGCTGCATTTCAGCAGCATTTGAGTTGTAGTTTTACTCCAAGAAGTCATGCTACCATTTTGCTAGAAGCTGACACCAGCCGTCTGGAAAAGTTGCAGTTCAGTATTAGCAAAACCCATAATTTCAGGAAATGTACCCGAAATTACTTTTATGATTAGTGGACAGGAAAGAAACGGAGACAGAGAAGTCAGTTGGGTACTTCAGAAATCTCTTTGAGGTTTTCAGTCAAAGTCTTAATGGCAGTGGTCTTGCTGCCAAATGCTGTTTTGCTTTTGCCTTCAGAATAGTTTGCATTAATAATGAGCAGCTCTGCTTGGAAGTTACTCATGTATTGCTCTTATGATACAGCTTTGCAAAGCAGCACCAGGCGAGTTGACAGTCTGTGAGAATGGATATGTAAAATGCTTCAGCATTCTGTACTGTTAAGGTTTTCCCATTGGAAATGCATCCCAGCCCCAGGGCTGCATTCAGCAATGTTATGAATGGTAAAGAAAAATTTATATTAAGGCTGTTTTGGCCATACAATGCCAGCCTTTATGTTAAGCCTAGTAGTTGTGAAATAAATCTTCACAACTAGGCAGGTTTTACTCAGCATTTTGGTAATACGTTTTGTGTCTGTGTCACTGTGGGAGCAGAGAGGAGGTGACAACAGCTCTTGTTTGTGTGTATTCCCAGGGAGAGGCAGTCAGCTCACCATGTCCTGGTAACTGCGCTTGTGCTAGATGTTCTGCAGTTGTTGAATGTGTGTGTTAAACTAAGATGGAGTATATTTCTAATTTAAGACTTAAAGTGGTGATGAATTTACTATCTTCCTGGTAAGCTATTACAGTGAGTAATTATCCTTATAGTTAAGTCCATTTGTATTTTTCTCATTTCAGCATTTAGCGATTGGATCTTGCTTCTTGCCTATTAGATAAAATTCTTGTTCGCTAGATGGTTGGGAAGAAAGGAGTTGTTTCTGCATAGTGATCACATTGCTTGTTCACATAAAATAAATGTTACTGAATGTCCTAGACTTCATAGTTGAGACTTGTGGTTCCATGTGTTGGTACCTATAGTTTAATGTGTGTTAACTCGGGCAAGTTTTTGCACAACACAGTAACAACTCTCCAGCATAGCTTAACTGAGTTCTCTACTAGAAAGCCAGACTAGCAGGGTCATCCTTATTGCTCCTCAGACTCCTTTCCTATGGGTGAAAGGCCTTGAGTGGTGTAAAACTGTCCTAAGCAGTTGTTGGTCTGAGCAGCTGGGGAGGTCCTTGTATGCAATGCTGTTGATGATGCTGTAAAACTGACCCCAAGGACTTCTGTTACAAGGAATATAGGTGGTCTAGTCTGGGCACAGAAAGGCCCATGAAAGTAGAACAGAATGCTTCGTACTCTGAAGATGTCAGGCCAGCTTGGAAAGCCCTCACAACTACCACAGACCCACAAACTTTGTTTACTTACTTTTCGAAAAGAAGGTTGAATTCAGCCCCAAAATTATCCAAGCCTATTAAGTTTTAAGGAGTACTTAGTCTCCTTGTGCACTGTAAGAGGATTCACGATCCATTTTTGTAGAGAAGTTCTTTATTACATGAGTATCTATCATGAAGAGCTGGGATGATTCTGTTTGTAGATTTCCAGCCTTTGCTAAGTAGGTATGCAACAGAATCTTTAAATTTGAAAGGCGTATAATAAACTGCCTACCTAGTTTTCTAAACTGAGAGTTTTTCAGCCCACGTGCTTCTCAAGTAATGTAGCTAAAAATACTGTTTGTGTTGCTATAAGTATGATCTAATGTTTGCTTTTGGCAAGAAGCTCTACCTTGTTAGTATGCACAGAAAGCATAGTTTACATGAGATTGAAATATTAACTTGCTGTTCTAAATTGAGCAAACAAGTATACCTGTGCTGTATCTCTAGCAGTAGTTGTATAGGATTCTTGTAACAATGTAATTTATGAGAAAAAAATAAGCAGGTATTCATTAGTTATTCAAGATGAGAACTTCTTATTTGGAGAGGTAAAAATTTTAATATAAGTACCCACGTAATGGTACAGTTGTCAAAGTGGAAAGGCTAAGACAATCTAATTGAAAATTGTGTGCTTAGTTTTTATACCACAGGCCCTTTCAATGGAATTGATATTGAGTGGCAGCATGCAGGATCATATGGAGGACTTGCCTGTTTTGTTTTTAATAGTTGCTGGAAAACTTGGCAGTCTTCAAATAACTCAAGGATTTTTTTCTGCTTTTCCTTTTCTGAGGAAAAGGGAAGAGAAGCATTTTATTAGTTTCGCACAATAGTTAACTTGTCATATTTTACAGCTTAATCCTTCTTTAAAAAGTTGTTAGTGAAAAGACAAACCAGCCATCTTCTGCTTAACAGTCATTATTAATATAAACACTAAAAATAACATAATTATTTATATGAACACAGTAAGATTAGTCATAATATGGATCTCCTCCTACTGTGGATTGTTGCGTCCCATTATATCTTTCAAGGAATGCAAGTGATTTTATTCTAAATTATATCTATTCACTATTCTTAATGCAAACATAACAATGCAGAATTAAAAATAAGGAGTAACCTTTGTACTTTTGCTGTTAGTCTTCGCTTTCAGGGAGCTAAGAGGTGTGAACAGTGTTCTTGATAAATAGACCTGAGCTCCCCACTTCTACAATAACACTGTAGGGTGTGTTAATAACTTGTCAGTTGGGATATGGCTTTGAGGAAAAGGACGCAGAATTTTTTGTGGGTTTGTTTTTTTTTTTTTTTAATACAGTTTTCTTAGTACTGTGTGATGGAGGCTTTCAACAATTTCTTCATGTGTCACTTTCACATTTCCCTCTTATCTCTACCCCATTCTTGCCACAGCATCTCATAGTAATTCTCATTTTCTTATGTGTCAAATTTCAAGGTAAAAATACAAATTCTGTAAGATGCTCTTCACTGATTATTTGCTATGATATTTTTCTCCGTTTTGAAACAAGGAAGATTCAGGCATGTTTTGGTACACTTCAAATACAAGAATTAAGGTCATGAATTACTTACGAACAGGTGTTTGCAGAAAAATAAAATTCCCTGGTTTCTCTCTTCCTGTTATATGTTGATTGCTTTAATTTAGACATCAAACCTCTATTAATACATTTTATAGCATAAATACTGCTACAACTTCAACTCAGATTATCCCTTCTTTTAGCCAGAGCAGTATTTATTTTGAGAATCCTTGAAGAGGGAAGAAAAGGCCCTTGGCTTAAAGCATTAAGATTTGATGCTCCTTTTGCTGTTGCAAAGAGAATCTGCGGAATCCATTTGAGCTGTAATGCATCCAGGGTCTGTGTTTGTGTGTGCCTGAACCTTGCAGGTGGTTGTATTGCTCACAGGAATGGGATGAATCCATGTGTCCTACCTGTACACAGCAAGGAAGCACACAGCACCTTTTGCAGCTTTTCCCACTCTATCCATAGTCACTCTCTGTGAGGGTTAAGTGAACCTGTTTCAAAGAGGCTGGGCTTTTACAGCAGTGCTGTATTACATTCTCATGCAATACAATGTTACTTGTTTCTGAATAAAGAATGACATTAACTTTTAATGTTCTGTGATGATGTCAAATGTGCAAAAATGAAAACCTTGGAAACTCTGTGGAAAAAATAAATTTAAAAAGAAGAAATGATAGATCCATAAAATGAAATAATTCATTATTTTACACTAGCAGGACAAAGTTCTTTCTGAACAGAAGGTCTTATCTTTGATTTAGCAGTTGAGTTTTCAAGAGGATATGGATATCTGCAGATGGAAAGCTGTATGTGAATGTAGCTGAAGGTCAGAAGAATGCAGTCTGAATGCTGGAGTCTTGTTTTCTTAGTGATATAAGTTATCTTGATCTGTACAAAATAATTAGACATGATCATCCATATTTTATCATAATCTAAAGAATGTGACCACTTGTAGCTCAGACTGTTTCTTCTAAACTCTTCTTCATGAAAGGTCTGTTATCTCTCTTCTACCTCTGATATTTCCTTATCAAGCCGCTTAGCTTAAATACTGCTAAATATATGTAAATTCTTGTAGCATTTTCTCATTTTCTAAATGCTTTTTGTATTTTTATTCTCTGGTGGGTTTTGTGTGCTGTTTCATATTTTATCCTATGTTAAATACTTTACGTATTTGTGCCAGAAGAAGGAGGATTTTGTGATAGGTCTTTTGTGCCCAGAGTTAAAGCAAAGTTTTCTTTTAAACGGTTTCTCTGTGTTTGACCCCATAACTGATAGCAAGGGACATGGCTCTGTCATGCTCTCACTCCCTGTGTATTGTCAGCTATTGTCTCTCTATTAAATCCCTTTGTTTTCTGTAGGGAATGGATCAGAATGAAGCAAAGTGTCTGAGACTGTAAAGTATCACTGGAGGCTGAAGGGGATTGTGAGATTGAGGCCTGGGATTAGAGAGGGAGTTGTGTTCAGAAGCAGTCCTGGGAGAAAAAAGTAAGTTTGAACGATGAAACAGGGAGAGAAGGGTAAAGTCGGTTGCAATTGGATTGTGGGGTTAAATAGAAACAGGTGAAGAGGAGGGAGAGACATCTTACAGTAGACCATGTGTGGTGAGATACCTGGAAATGTCTTTCTTCAGAAACATTTAGGAGGAGAGGTTGGGACACCAGGCCTCAGAAGGTACATGCAAAGTTGTGGCTGGATTTCAGAAAGGAGGGAGGTAATTAAAACTGGCCGCAAAAATAAGATTAAACACAGCTGGACTTAATTAAATTTAAACAGGAAACTTTAATTGTGGTATTTTTTAAATTTAATGAATACTACATCTGCTTTTTATGTGGTGTCAGATTTATATTTGACATAAGTAAGTAATTAGAGGAGTACTTTCATTTAGTGTTTGTTGTTTTGGCTACTTTGCACTGAATAAACTGCATGAATTGATTGTTAAAGTATACTGAGATAGTGAAAAAGGAGCAGGATCATTTCTAATACAACAGAAAAGTTGCATGTGCTGCTCTACTGAGTGTTGACAGAGCTTTCGGAAGTTGATAGTAAAGCAGAAGCAGAGAATCTTTTTAGCTATAATTTTGTTCTGAAGCTTGGAGCTGTGTACAATGGAGTTGACTGAGATTTGAGGTGTGTGTATGTTCAGAAGGAGTAGTTTATCATTCTTGGAAAAATCATGAGTGCTTGTAGAATGAGATACATTGTTAATGATGTATTTTATTTTGAAGAAAGTTTATTGAAAGCTTTTAAAGCTATATTTCAGTCTTGCTCTAATCAACATTTGTGCTGATGAAATACAGGGGTTTTTTTTTTCCTCATCTATGCAATGTATTCAATTCAGAATTTTATGTCTCAAGGACTCTGTTACTGTGATCGTGTTTGCTGTCCTGTATAATGCACTTTTGTTTAAAGTTCATAACTTTAGTTAAATTTGTGGCTTTATCTTGACTTCATTAAATCCTTGCATGGGAATAATTGTCCACTACCATAACCTCTGAAAGAATGTGGTGGATTCTTCATTTGACTTTTTGTAGTTTCAGTTTCCAGTTATTGCATATTGGCTGGTTTGGTTTGCCTCTTTGATATTGTTCAAAATCCTTCCCATATACAAACTGTGTAGTATGTAATTAGACCAATATATTAAATATTTTCTTTAATGCAGCATGTATGTGTCTTGTTTGTCGTATTTTGCAGTGTTAGCTGTCATGGCTGTGCTCAAATATATATTTTTCTTTGGTAAAACATGGTTCACAGTTTCTGTGATAACTGTGTTATTTATTTATACCTCCTTGACGCTGCATGTAATTCCCTTTGTATGCATGTTTTTTCAGATGGGCTTAACAGGTGTTAGATGGCTGGCTCCTCAGGTGTATTTGCACTCTGTGTAGTAGTTTGGGTTTGGATCAAGAGCACCTTTTAAAGTCTAATTCCTGATTGTCCGCACCTGCTCCCCAATAGAATGAGTTGAAGCACAGCTGTCCCAGAGCACCTTTTAGGTGAAACTAAAGCAGGCGTGCTCCAGCTGGGAGGGTCATTTAAGGCATGGGGGATCTGAGCAGGTCTGGAAATAAGTCCTTTTCCTTCACCAGAATTGTGTGTGTCCCGTGGGTGCTGTGTGTGTCCCGTGGGTGCTGTGTCTCAGCTTTGCACATCTACCCCTGCAGAACTGCTCATGAACACCTAGCTTAAAGTCCAATGCACAAGTGTCAGGTTTGGGCACAGTGTGCTTATAAGGGTCTTATACTTTTTTTCAGAAAGGGGATTGGGTTGTTGAAATGAAATCATCGGAGTTTCTTAGCTTGGATGGGATGTTACTTTTTTTTGCTTTCTATTTACCTCAATTCAGTATTGCACAGTTAAATAACCCAATAAAAACTCAGATATATTATTGTGTTACAATTTAATCAATTATCTACAGAAGTTTTTGTGTTAGTACAATTGTATTTGTCCACTAAATCCGTTATCTCAGAAGATTTGTTCTAGGAGCATCCTCTGCCCATAAACCATGTTGTGACTGTAACTATTCTGTCTTTTCACTAATTGCTGTCATGATCAGTACTACCATGACTTAAGTTAGTATCCAAGTCAGTCTAATTAACTAATTTCCACATTAATTCTTTAAAACCTTTGCATAATCTGTTATATTTTGTTAAGAACCAAACCCCACCATTCCCCAACCCTCACCTCTCTGCACCCGCCTCATTTGCTTTTCTTTTTACAGTTTCAAGTGATAAAAAAGGAATAAAAAACAAGCAGTACTGATGAAAATGTCCTTATTTTCCTAGTTACGTGGTTTTATTGATTAAAAATAATTAACAACTTTTGTATCTGTATTAGCAGGACAGAAATTGCAACAGTAAAGCAAAAAGTGAGGTGTTTTCCCTGTATTTTTCTAGTATTACTTGGCATTTTGAGCAACTGTTGTTCATGTTTATTTTTACAACCTGTCTTCTGTGAAAATGTAATGGATAAAGCTGAAGAATTCTGCTTGAACAGTATTTAATATTCAATAGAGGTGGGGGCTGCCTTCGTCCAACCTGAGTTTACAGTTGGATCAGCCTAGGGACTTCCATTCTCTTTAGGGATTCCTTGCATTTTGCTTTCCCGTAGAACTGTCTGTAAGTGTTAAGAAACTTACCTGGGAATTGTCAAGTTAGACTCATTGACCAGGTTTAATGAATTTTGCATGTTTATGCAAGGTCTTGCCACTGCGCTGCAATGTTTTGGTGTCTGTCTGAAAAAAATTTCTTTGCATTCTGAAGCAGGTAGGAAAACCAGCAGCTTTCCTCAGTAGATCTGCTGGTGTTCAGTTGATTTATTTTGTTCTCTGTACAAATGAAAGAGGCACTGTACTAGCTGAAAACACAGCATTTCAGTTCTCAGGAAGTTAATTTGTAAATACACTTTTTCTTGCAAAATAATAATCCTTTCGTATTCCTTATCTACCTTATATTTAGAAATGACTGTATGTTGTGTATTAGCTGACAGTAGTTAATTCTGAAAGCACTTACATGACAGAAGGCAGCTTTAATGTTTCAAATCTCTCAGATAATGTACATCCATCTGTTCTTTAGCAAATGCATCACCTCTCTGCATACTGATGATTTCTGATGTAGCTCTGCTTGTAATTAAATTTTGATAATGTATTTTACAGGCTTCTCGAAAAACCGAGTTGAGTTTAATCATGGAAATGCAGAGTAAAACGGAAACTACTAATGACTGAAGCTAATTTCATGAACTGATGGTCACTCAAAAATGTAGAAATAATTACAAATGTGTAACAGTACTACTGTACGTTCATTTCTTTAATTGTCTGGAATTTCATTTGGGTATAATAGCAGTAACAAGAGTGATACTTTTTTCGCTTCAACATTTGTCAGATTCTTGTATTTGATTACTTAAGTGTTTCAGAGCTGACCTTTTATGTTGGTTGCTTACAGATACAAATTGAAAGTGTGTGTTAAATTATTGAAACAAATGCAGCATTTGCAGTTTTATCAAGTACATACTAAACCAATAATTGATGCATAATACAGCTGATACTGAAAAAATGCAATTAAAACTTCTAAGTAGCCATAAGTGAAACTTTAAAAAAGTAATTTGTGGTGGAAACTAAATTGCTAGATTGTGAAGATGTAAACCTCTTGTTCAGTCTGGTTCAGTTCTTTTTTTTAGTTTCTGATTTTTACATTATTTAGTGCTTCAACATTGCCAAGCCTTTTCTCTTTTCATGAGAAAATAAGATGTGGTATTGTCTTGTTCATAATGCCCAAACCATATAGCAAGCCTGATAAATAGGTTGTATTAAAATCGGATTATATATGCAACTGAATTTGACATTTGATGAAATGTTGTTATTAAACACCACTCCAATATGCTGAGGTTCCCAGGCTTCGGGGAAAAATGTTAAGTGAAAACATTTTTCTTAGAGCACACCCTTCATGGCATCTTTCTCAAATGCTTCTTACTATAGAAAAATAAACACATTTGCTTTTGATACCCCTTGAAGATAAAAACAGAGACATTAGTTTCTGCTTTGGGTCATGTGCACCCAAGTGTCCTAAAGCTTTTTTTCCACTGGAAAAAGCAAGAGTCAGCACAGCATCTGCTTCCTTCCATTGAATGTGTGGAGCTTAATTGTCTTTTAGTATTAGCTTTGCATTCAGTCATCGGAGCTAAATGCTAATGGATGCTTGCTTTGAACACACAGTTCAGCTATTGACCTTAAAAGGTTTTATTTGGGGAACTGTAACCTGGGTAGACACGTGGAAGCTTGAGAACCATGTCTTTGGGATGTAAGTAATGTTTTCCTGAGGAAGAGGGGTGCAGGGAGATGCAGAGTCCCAGCTATGAATCCTCCTCAGAGAAAGAGTTGAAAAACATCTGTAAATGTGTTTCTGTGGCTTTTATGGTACAACACACTGAAAATTACTATAGAACTATGGTTTCTGGTACCTTCTTCCCTACTAACCAATAAGGTGAATGTTTTTACAAATGTCATGGAGCAAAGTTGAGGTTTATCTATTCCACATGTCCATCCTTCAAGTCTCTAGGTTTTTTGTTTTGACAAAAAAAACCTATTTTAAACTATAAGAGATAGCTGACTTTCTTAAGAAAAGGAGTGGGGTGGTGGGTAGAGGCTCAGAGAGTATCTTCCTGTGATGAAGTACTCATGGAAACATATCCTTCCCTGCTTCTACTCCAGGGAGACTCAGCAGTCATGTTTCCTTCCAATATTTGTGGAGTTGTGCTTGCTTAATCTCCGTCTCACAGTGTAACCTGCTGAGCATGTGGTGTGGTCTGTGGGCCCCCCAGGACAGTGGCTCTATACATGATGACAAAACTAATTTCACTTTGCACACGTTTTCATGTACTGTTTTCATAGCCTGTGAATCTGACTACTTGTTGACTTTGTGTCTGACTTCACCTACTCAACACATTGCTTAAATCTGGGGAAACTGGAACCTGGATGTGCCAGCCTCAAAGGCTGTATAGTTGGAAATCTGATACTAAATTTAATAATTAATTAGTCTGTGTTATAGCCCTCTGTTCTTATGTATTGCTTGGATGCACATGGGTAGCTGAAAGCATGGATAATTTGGAAATTGCATTAGTATTTTTCAGTTTCTATTAACATGCACCTAATTTTGGCCTTTTTTTAACTTCTCAGAGACTCCTTTAAAAATTATTGTAGCTTCTTAAGAGTTTGGAGAACTTTACTGTTAACAGTGATTTTTTTTTTTTCCCAGGTGAGGTATATGCTGGTTTTGGGTCACACGGGCTGCCTGGTGTTGTCTGCTTTTGACCACTGGGCATCTCTCTGGCCAGCTTAAGACTTGGCAGTGATAAGGCTGTATTTTTTAATGGGTGTCCTCTTTTTTATTTATCTAAAAGATAATTAGAATAATAAGAAATTAATGTTTCAGTTATACCTGAAAATATGTTTAAGACCAAAAGCCGTTTGTTTGTGGATAATATATAAAGTCTGTAATCAAATCAGAGGGAAAATAAATGCCATTTGAAATGATCTGTGTTCAATTTCTGGCAAGTAATATCACATACTTGTAACGTGAATGTTAATGATTCTTGTGGATTCTCTAGGAGGGCAGCTAGTTCCTCTGAATTTTGCAGAATCTGGTGCTTACAGAGACCATGATCAGACTATTTGACAGAAGAAGTAATTATTTTGCTAGAAAGCTGCCTACAGTTTGTTTGGTTTTTTCTAGTTGTCTGTCAAATAGAAATTACTTTGTTTCCTGGAATTTTTTAGTTGTCAGGAATAATACAATCTACTGCTTTATCTAATAAAAAACCCGTAACTTTGATAATTTTCCCCTTTTTCTTTATCTCCTTAGAATGTGAAAGCATTTGCATCTTCAGATAGCCTAGCCAAGGTCCAAGAAGTAGCAAGCTGGCTTTTGGAAATGAATCAGGAACTGCTCTCTGTGGGCAGCAAGAGGCGACGAACTGGAGGATCTCTTCGAGGTAATGCTTCCTCAAGCCAAGTAGATGAGGAGCAGATGAATCGGGTCGTAGAAGAGGAGGAGCAGCAGCAAAGACGACAACAAGAGGAGCAGCACCTTGGGAGGAATGGGGAGATAGGAGGAGAAGAACCTGGATTTGATGACAGGCATGAGTCTCAGCAGGAACAGTTAGAAGAAAATAATAATAGACTTATTACAGTGGATGAAGAATCCACTTGTAACCAAGAGGAAGATGATGATGAACATGCTGGTGATCAAGAGGAGGAGGTGGAAGAGGAGGAGGAAATGGACCAGGACAGTGATGATTTTGATCAGTCTGATGACAGCAGTAGAGAAGATGAACATGGTAACAGTAATAGCATCACAAATTCCAGTAGCCTCATGGACTTGCCCATTCACCAGTCATCGCCATTCTACATGAAGACAAAGGTGAGAAGCTACATTTTTTTGTGCTCTTAATCCTCATTACTTCAAATTTTTGAAAAAAATGGCATATTTAACATAAACTAAAGTTTTACAATGAAGCAAAGATTTTGCTTCCTAAAGAGCTAACAGTGAAGAATTTATGCAATCCACAAAAACTTTGCTGTTTTAGCTCTTAATAATCAAAATATTTACATGCATTTGATATGAGCAAATATTCCTATATATTTTAAGGAATAGTGTTCTGATGTTCAAAATGCCAAGGTGTTTCTTTATAAATATTTTTACTTAAGACACTCTGGGTGTTACTTATGATACTTTCCTTCTCCAAGTGGGCAAGAGGAAGGTAAGCAATTGTGGTGTTCTCAGACAAGATCTGGTTCATTTACATGAAAACATTGTGATGAAAAGGTAGGGTGGAATATTATAGAAATATGGAGTTGTTCCTGCTGGCCAGGTTCTAGTGAGTTCCTTGACAATATACGGGTGAAAAAAAGTGTGATAGCCAGTCACTCAGTTACAAAACCATTACATAAAGTCTAATGTATCCTGCTTGTCAGGACCTGGACCCTGTGTGCTGCCTGTTGAAAACTTCAGATTTGCAATAAGAATCTGGAAATTAATCATCATACTTTTATTTCTACTTATATCACCTAACATTTTAAATTGAAAAAAAAGTGATTGGGTTATTTACTGCAGTGTGTATTCATAGTTGATTATATTTTCCAAATTCTTTGGGAAGGAAGAATTCCGTTAACTCTTAGCAGCAGCAGAGTAATGAAAACAGTGATATAGTCTAGTAAGAAAGAGGAGCAAGCCAGTGTTGTTCTAGAAGAATGTTTTTCCTAAGCCTGTACTAATTTTTTTCTTAATCATTAATTGTTAATAGAACACCTAGCTTCCTCTCACCTTTCAAAAAACAAAACCTCCTCAAACTTTTAAATTTTACTTAAAAGAAATAATTAAAACCTGATGTAAAACAAAACCACAAAAAAAAGTCAGTAAACATAAGTTAACAGATTGAGTATGAGCATAAATGTATAGAGGTAGATAATCAGTCTTGAAGATACACCTGAACAGGTAAATAGGGTGAACATTTAGTTCTGGAATCTGCAGCAATGTTTTTATTAATAGCAATAGTATGCAATTCATTTGCATGTTTCAAGTATCTCAGCTAATGTCTTTGATTTTTGAAAAGTCATAATGTTTTCACCTTAGTTTTTTATATAATTTTATATTTATAATTCCCCTCTTCAAGGTACTGAAGTATATGCTTTCTAATTTGGAGTGAAATACTGTCATATTTCATATAATTGAATTGGATTTTACAACGGAAGTTCTTGGTTTTGTTCAATGCATTGGTTTTCCTCGATTTAGTATGACTTACTGAGTATCATATAACAACTTGCATCCGGTATGGACAGTATTTAATGTAGGAAATTTTTATACTCAAAAATAATTTTTAAGTCTCTGAGTTGGAAACTTGTTGAAGTGCTTTGTTAGTAACTATACTCAAATTATGTACAGACATAGCAGAGCATAGTTTTCAGTGGTAGCCAGTTCTGAAGCTTTTTTAATTGACTTCAATCATGAATGTGGGTTTTTTTCTTTCTTTTTTTTGAGATGTATTTGACATGAACTGAAATAAGCTGGTTTAGCCTGAAGGAAGCTGTCTGAAAGATCTTTGTATAGATGCAAAATTTCTGTGTGGTCTGATAGTTGCTCTGCATATTCAATGCAGTGCTGGCCATTTTTGTCTGTGCTCTGTCCCCTGGCTGTGCTTCTGCAAGAATTGCTGGGGAGCCAGGCAGCAAACCGTAATTGGGAATTTTGTTGGTTCATGCTGCAGCTCTGTTTTAGGTGGTTTGAACTGTGTACCTGAAGAATTAGCACAGGTTAGAAAGCTGCTTGAGCTGGCACTGCTCTAGGTCATGGTTACACAGTAAGACTGACATCACGCAAAATTAATGTTGCCAATTCATTAGTAAACAAACATTTAACCACAGGAACACATTCTATGTTACAAAATGTTGTGGAAATATATCTGTGTGAGCATAAATGAAATACCAGAGCAAAAATAAGCATGAGTAATTAATCTGCTCTTTTTGAGGAAAAAAAGGGAGCGTTAGTAGACTCAGCTGTAGTTACAAGAGATTTCCGGTTCCACCTGTGTAAGATAGACTCATTCCAGGAGGCTCGAACCTGGAAGACTTAGCTTGTCAGATGCGTTTCTCAGCATTTGTAGTCTAGCACAGTCCTCATAACTCTGGCTGAATTACCTTGCTGTGTGCTGTACTCTGTGAAACTTGCTTTGCCACCACCATTATAGGTGGTGATGGCTGAATGCCCTACTTCATGTTTGTGTGTCAGATGTCAACCTGGGTTCTCAGAAACATGCATTCCTAATGCATCACAGTTTGGTCTGCTTGTACATACGGGCAGCACACTTTCGCCACTACCAAATACCAAGAGATAATAGTGAGACTGAACAAAATAGCAACTGCTACTGCTGTAGGTGTTATTGTGCAGCTCATCTTAGCTTTTTAATTTCTCTGTTCTTTGTCCTTCTACTTTTTGTTCCTTTGCTCATAAACTGCTGAATAAAGTCTCTCTCTAATCTGACTTGTTTTTTGCTCGTTGACCTGCAGAATCCTGTGTGGCTAGGGAAGGAAACATCATGCTTCTCATATAACATCCCAGTGTACCCTGCTTGAGTTTGCTGCCTGTCACCTTGGCAGCAGCAAGCTCTCTGTGTTCTGCCTGATAACTTCATTAGAGGCATAAGCCCCATTATATTTATATAAAAATTAATTTTATAGATACTCACATTTTATATAATATGTATAAAATTATATAAAAATATTTGCCTCATACTACTGCTCTGTGCAAATAACGGAGATAATTGCTGCCATAAATGTTATGACTAAAGGGCATATGCACTTGAAATGAGAAGGCCAGTGGTTCAGGAGAGTTTTGTTGCATTCACCAACACCCAGTAATCCAGAAGTTACCTTTTATGAATTCCTGTATAAAATATTAGGCTGCTCTGTACTGTTGCTGTGCAAGCTAAAGCTTCTTTTTAGAAAAATGCTATTGCTTGAAAACAGTGCAGCAAGGCAAATTATCTCAAGCCTAGTTTAATAGTTTGTTAGTTATCATCAGGGTTTAAACTTCTGTACCTTTGCTCTTCCTTCTTCCTGTCAAGTGACTTTTTTGGACCATTACAGTTTTGTTATTTTCATGTTATATTGAAGAGCTGTTTAACAAATTTGTTTTTTTCTCCACATGCGTTAAGCAATCAAGCTCTTCCCTGAAAGATCACTTAAATGTAAATAATAAAGACACTGTGTCCATTGAAGCATATTTTTCTAATCTTCGTTGTTATGATACTTCCCTGAACACACTGATATGGGAACATCCATCTTGAATCACAGGTATCTTTCTGTCTTGGTCAATGATCTGGGTGAGAAGATTGAGTTCACCCTCAGTCAGTTTGCAGGTGATATCAAGTTGGTCAAGAATGTTGACCTGCTGGAGGGTAGGAAGGCTCCACAGAAGGATCTGAACAGGCTGGGTCCGTGGGCCAAGGCTAACTGTATGAGGTTCAACGAGGCCAAGTGCCAGATCCTGCTGTTGGCTCACATCAACCACATATACTGCCACAGGCTTGGGACAGAGTGACTGGAAAGCTGCCCATCAGAAAAGGACCTGGGAGTGCTAGTCGAGAGCAGCTGAACGTGAGCCAGCATGTGCCCAGTTGGCCAGGAAAGCCCGTGGCATTGTGGCTTGGATCAAGAATGATGTAGCTTGCAGGACCAGGGCAGTGACTGTCCCTTTGTATGTGGCACTGGTGAGGCTACTCCTCAAATCCTGTGTTCAGTTCTGGGCCCCTCGCTACAAGAAAGACATTGAGGTGCTGGAGTGTGTCCAGAGAAGGGCAACGAGGTTGATGAAGGGTCTGGAGCACAAATCCTATGAGGAGCAGCTGTGGGAGCTGGGGATGTGTAGTCCAAAGAAGAGGAGGCTCGGAGTGACCTTATCACACTCTACAACTACCTGAAAGAAGGCTGTAGTCAGATGAGGGCCAGCCTCTTCTCCCAGGTGACAAGTGATAGGGCAAGAGGAAATGGCCTGAAGTTCCACCAGGGGAGGTTTAGGTTGGATATTAAGAAACATTTCTTCAGGGAAAGGATTGTGAAATGCTGGAACAGGTTTCCCAGGGAAGTGGATGAGTTGCTGTCCCTGAAGGTGTTTAAAAGACGTGTAGGTGTGACAGTTAGGGATGTGGCTTAGTGTTTGATTTGGTAATGTTAGGTTAATGATCAATGATCTTCGAGATCTTTTCCAATCTAAATGATTCTATGTTATCAGAACTGAGATTAAAACTCAGTAGCAACTGTGCCACTGACAGTTAAAATTCGTTTATGCAATGTATTTACCTATTTATATATCAGATGATTCCATGCATTGGAATTTCATGTTTGACCAATTTGTCTAACATGATGCAAGCCTTTTTCAGAGAGCTTTCTGTTCTGTAAGGTTGGCCTGTGTCCTTTGTACCTAGAGAACGGACACTCCAGTTGTATTAAAGTGACCAGAGTTTTCTCACATGTCAGATCCTTTACTGTTTGTTAATTTTTACTCCAGGTGATCTGTGTCCTACCAACTGTTGTCATATCTGTTTTAAAAATAATAAATAGCACAAGAGGGCTGAGTAAATATCTACAGAAATCTGACAAAAACATGTTCTTGATGCTGATTTTTCACTGATTGCATCGTATTTGTGGCATCCATTTCCAGTGCTCTGTGATGACTTTGTATTAATTGAGTTCTATCATGTAACAATTAACCACAACGTAAGTAAACAAATACAGTGCATCCCATATTTCATAGCAACTGCACTTAAATGCCTTTATCCCTCTGTACACATGGTACTCTGTTGCAATGTAAGGACAAGAATGTGTTACTGGTAGTTGCCATCACTGTGAAATAGCTCATGTAAATTGACATTCTTGCTTACTTGAGATTTGTTTGTCCATCTGTGTTCATCCTCTTGAAATTGTAGTATTAGCAGATATATCATGCCAGCAATATTTTATGCTAATCAAAATTGATGTTTATGACATAGGTGATAACTGGCATGATTTTGTGGAAAAAAAAAGTCATCAATGCTGCTGATTCTATTTTATGACAACTAGTGCCTTTTTTTCTCTTGTACTGACACCTGGGTTTCAGCCTAAGGTTATCCAGGTTGTATATTCTGTTTCCTTTTCTAAGGTTTTTTTTTTTTTCTGTAAATAATTAGGTTTATTTGATATTTCTGAAATAATTTATCTAATTCTTAAAATTATTCTTGATCATAATATATATGTGATCTTTAACTCATTCCAGTTTTTGTATGTCTTATTGTTTGCTTAACTATTCTGTAAGTCCCTATTCTATAGGTTTTAAATATTAATGACTTCATTATACTTAAATATCTTGTTTTTAATTGAGGCTTTTGGTTCCCATCAAGATGAGTGGTTTTTCTGGAACCGCTGCAAACTTTTCACATTTAGAGGAGTATTGGCCTCTTGATTATCTTAGAAATTGTTTCTAAACTGTTAAAATAATTTACAGATTCATTCAGCTCTGGTTTGGGTTTGATGCATTTTATGGGGAAAAAAAGTCATGATTACACACAAGGTCCTATGAATTTAACTTTGTTCAGTTAGTTTTTCTTGATCTAAAATTCAACGTTACATAGTACTTTTAATATTAAATGTCTCTAATGTTGAAGCTACCTCATTTAGGAAATAATCACTTTTAAAAAAAAAGTTAACCCCATGAATTCATGAGAAGCATTAGCCACATTATTTCCAGGAAATATGATCACAGATTTCTTTGGTTAGGCAAAATAGCTACTTGATATCAGACTAACAGGAGTGAAATGTGTTATGTAAGGACCTAAATTTTAAAATCCAAGTGAGCGGGTGGGGTAGGAAGACTGTTAGCTGGTGTGTAGCCTTTTTCTTGTTCGAGGTTGCAGAAAACACTTGTCTGCTCTGCTTATCTGGAGGGATTTCTGAAGGAGCATTTGAGCCCACTTATGTGAGATGCTTTATCCTTCTGGACAACAGGCACTTTTCAACAAGAGTCTTTGCAACAACTCCCTCTTACTTAAACATTTCTTTCCTTTTCTACTGTTGAGGCTGTCATAAAACTTAGCAAATTGGGTTATATGAATGGGAAATGTTACTTCTGTTTTAACTATTTGGATTGTGATGGTGACTTCTCATGAGGGATCAGACCTTCTGCATGCAGAACCCTCCAATAACTTCGCTATTTAGTGTCCTATTCAGATGCAGGTTTGCTTGTTGCAGGATTATGGGTTGTGATTGTTTTGTTGCTTACCAGAGCTTCCAAGGAAACAGAAGACAGATTAGCTAAAATGAAGATGAAAAATTATTGAATAGTTACATCTACAACCACAAAATCCGCTTTGATACCTTTTCAGCGGTTGTCATATTTCAGCATTTGCTCCATTACTAAAGGTAGTAAGATGATTTTTTAAATAGATACATTTAATACATAACATATATTATATACAACAATGGTAAAGGCTGAGAAGCAGCTTAATTTTCATGTAAAACCAGTGTACTTTGATTGCAGAATCCTCTGATTCTGACTACCACACTACCTGGTTGGCTGTAAGTCACTGGGAGCATGTGTGTAAGTAATAGTTCTGTTCCAAGAGTGCCTCTTCCTGATTGTTTATTGAGATGGGAGAGTGGAGGGAGGAAAGACACAACAAATAAGCTGGATTGACTTTGGTGGAGCTGGAAGAGGATGTACCACAGGAAAACCTGTCCCTTGGAGCTTAAATACCCATCTCTCCAGTTCTGAAACAAATCTAAAGTCATGCTCACATACGTAGCTTTCAGCTCTTAAATAGTTCAGACTGGGACAGAATTTTTTGCTGCAAGGTGCTTGGTCTAAGCTAGTATGTAGAGCCACGGAGATATAAAGGATTTCTTTTTCAGGGGGTCTGGCTTTGTATGGAAGGATAGCATTAATTTTTTTAACTGAGGAAACCTAAGATTGCACTGGGAAATTTGTGAAGTGAAAAGGACTCCTGTGTAAAAGTCTGCAGTTTTGTCAGACTAAAAGCTATGTAGGGATAGGGAGAATGGAGGATGATTACAGAAGTGCTGATCCTTGGGAGCAGGTTTTGTTTTGTGTACAGACAGTACATGCAATTAGGTGAAAGTTGCAGTACTGTGTGTAGGTGGGGGATGGTTTGTGTTAATATTTTTCTCCTTGTCTGAGCAGCAGAGGGGGCTGCTATTGCTTTGCTGCAGCCCCATGCAGACTCGCGCGATGTTCCTTTGCAAAGGTTTCCCTTACTCCTGCAGCTAAAAGCCTGAAGCATGTTTTTTAACATGTAGGGAATAAATGGAACTGGAACAGAAGGCCTCGTTCCTTATTTGTCAAGAAATCTGTTTCCAGTATAAGAAATTTTGTAGGAATATTTCCTTTAAATGAACAAGTATTAAACTTATTTTGAGATGACTTGTGTGACGAGGATGCAATGTACAGTTCTCTGCTCTGAGCACACAGGCGAAAGAGAAAAAACTTCATATTACAAAAAGAGATTTTTTTTTCATCTGTGTATTTGCAGGGATCACATGCAAATCACATGTAAGGTATCATGTGTAAGGTCATCACAAATCACATGTAAGGTATGTAGATTCTTCATGCCTTTCAGTTAATGCTTTAAATGATTTTAAACTAAGTAATAATTTGCCTAAAACTATGTCAGAAAGGTTACACATAAGAATTGCTCAGATTGTTAAAAAGAGGCAACAAAAAAGCATTGGCAATTTTTCCCCCCCTCTTGCTTCTTCCTGTGATTGTCCTTTTTAGTTGAAACTTCTTTCACATCAGTCTCTTTAAAAGCTTACAGACTGGCAAATTTTTTCCTCCCTTGATTATTCTGAACTTCAGCACTAAATGCAATGAGTTAAGTGATATAGGATAAACAGTAAATGGTCTTTACATTTATTTAGTCTTGTTCAACTTATTCATCAGTGACCTGGATGAAGGGAGAGAGTGCACCCTCATCAAGTTTGCTGAGGGTACAAAACTAGGAGGTTTGACTGGTGGAGCAGCAGGCTGTGCTGCCATACAGAAGGACCTGGATGGGCTAGAGAGTTGAGTGGAGAGGAATCTAACAAAGTTCAGCAAAGGCAAACGCAGGGTCCTGCACTTGGAGAAGAGTAACCCCAGGCACCAGTACAGGCTGGGGACTGACCTGCTGGAAAGCAGCTCTGCAGAGAAGAACCTGGGGGTCCTGATGGACAACAAGCTGTCAGCAAGCTAGCGGTGCCCTTGTGGCCAGGGGAGCCAGTGGTATCTTGGGGTGCATGAGAAACAGCATTGCCAGCAGGTCAAGGGAGGTGATCCCGCCCCTCTGCTCAGCCCTAGTGAGGCTGGAGTACTCCTACTTCTGGAGTACTGTGTCCGGTTCTGGGCTCCTTGGTGCAAGAGAGACATGGAACTCCTGGAGTGAGTCCAGTGGAGGGCTGTGAGGATGATGAAGAAACTGGAACGTGTCTCTTAGGAGGAAAGGCTGAGAGACCCGAGCCTGTTCAGTCTCGAGAACAGACTATTGAAGACGAGGGGCTCTTATCAAGACATACAAACGCTTTAAGGGCAGGTATCCAGAGGTTGGAGCCAGACTCTTTTAGGTGGTGCCCAGTGATAGGATAAGGGACAATGAGCACAAAGTGAAACACAGACAGTGCCATCTGAATGTGAGAAGGAACTTCTTTCCCTTGAGGGTGACAGCACTGGAACAGGCTGCCCAAAAAGGCTGTGAAGTTGCCTTCTGTGGAAATACTCAAAGCTTGCCTGGACATGATCCTGAGCAATCTGCTCAGGGTGGACCTGCTTAACACAGAATTGGACTAGATGGTCTCCAGAGGTCCCAGATGTTCAAAGATTCTGTGATTTAGAACTGCCAGTCAGAATTACTTTTGCATTACCATCACAGTTTAGTTATTTTCAAGCAAATTTTGTTGTTTTAAAATATATTTTCTTTTTACTTTCTCTTACAGACCCTTGTTTTTATATTGGGCGGTAATAACTTTAGAAATATTCATACTTGGAGATTAATATAAATCAACACTTTTAACCTTTGATTTCTTTCTCATTTATATACCCCAAAGTTTAGTGCTAATCATTCCAAGCATGCAGGATCATCTGGAAAGATTACACAACTGTCATTAAGATGTAGTTTGTTGAATATTAAAGCATCTATGGAAGAAATGCAGATTCCCTGTTTCTCTGTAGATAGCAAGGTACTTTCCCAACTTTACTAACCTGCAGCATGCTTTACTACAAATACCAATGTTTTGTTTGCAAAGTACTTCTTACTTGCTGCGCTTTTACTTGGCTGTGTTAATTTATGGTTTCATTTGCTGCTCAAGGCTTGTAGAGGTTTAGCTGTACTTTTGCATTTTCTAAGTAGAATTGTTCCTACACCTTCACTTGTAGATAAAACTGGTGTGTGAAATAATTGCTGCTGTGCTAATTTTCACTACTCTGTAAGTGGATCTTGAAGCCTGCTAATAGATATGTGGGCTCTGCTTGTAGTAATGTGGTTATTACTGATAGAGTTTGTGGCCTATCTAAGAATGTGGATATCTAGTTCAGCTTTCTCATGCAAAGTTCTTGAAATACTTAGTAATTACATTTAACTGTTAAGTTAAAATATCACAGTCAAATTAAAGGCATTTATTCTATAATAAATTATATTTTTTTTCCTTTATGAAGGGTACCTTACCACTTTTCAGTATGATTTTTACAAGTATTACAACAACTGCAGGACAGTGCTAATACATAATTTGTGAAGTAAGTAGTTCTGTATAGAGAGTAAAATCAAGAGTCTTAGTGCCTGGGAAGGAAGAAAAGTAGTATAACAGAAAACATTGATTCTGACAGTTTGGGTCATAGTTTGGACTACAAAATTCTATTTAATAAGTAGATTTTAATTGATTTTCTATTTTCCCTTCACTGCAGAAAGCTGCCCTTTTTTTTTTTTTTATGTGGAAAGAGGTAGTGCTGATTTAGTTTCTTGGTACAGAGATTGCTTACTAGACTGAAGTTCTAGCTGAGTAAGACACAAGCAATTTTCTACTTCTGTGCCAATATTTGAGGTCAGTCTTTAAACTCCAGTCAAGGAATTTACCTTAACTAGCTATTCTGGAAAATAAATGTACAGAGCTTTGGATTATGCCAGTTTTCTCTGCAAAGGCATCTGACAATATACAATTGCACTCGTTTTGCAATGAAGCCTACATCTCAGAGCATCCACTTTCCATTTCCTGGTGATTCGTACCAGGCACATCTAATATGTCCTGAATATATGTGTAATTCTTTTGTAGCTATGTTACAGCAGTAAATCCTAAAGTAAAAGTCCTAAGCCCCCTTGGCAGGAGGGTGCAGGAACAGGGTAAAATGCTTGAATTGTCCTTTGGTTGCTTGGCTTATGGATTGCTCCCTAAAGGTAAATATTGGAGAGGTACTTGCATGTGTTACTCAAACTTCCATATCAGTTTACTTTATGTAGAATAAATGAAGTTGATGCCTTCAGGATAAGTACCCGAAGCAGTGCCTTGTTGTTGCACACTTTCTCATAGTCTTTGAAAGCAGTGTTGGTTTGGCACCCACGTGGTTTTTGCTCTGCATCTTTGGTGTCAAAATGAAAATGAGGGGTTTTTTTTTTCAAAGAAAAAGAAGGAAAAAAATGTGCAGTAATACCATTTCAACTCAACAATTATATGACAACAACATTATGAAGTAGAAATCATGAAAATGTGCTTCAGAATCCTTTCAATATGCTTACTCTGTTGGGATATATGACTTGTCTAACAAATACTTTTTGGAGCTCTGCTCCACTTTAATATGCCATTTGTTCCTTTTGTTCTTCTTGACTATGTGGCGCATGCTGTTGCCTGATGTGGTCATTACCCCAAATATTTCCGGTCTGTAGTGATACAGCTGTATTCACTTGAGCATTTATCAGTGCATGCTGTTGCCCTGAGTGACTGGTTTCAGATGCTTCTCCTTTTGGAGATTAACTGAAGTTGGTATTACTAGTTGTAAAACTTAAATACAAATGATGAATCAAAGTGTGGAGAAAGTAAAACTCTTCCTGGTGAGTTAGTTTTCAGTTTTGTTGACACCCCCCTTCCCAAATGGTTGTTAAATATTCCTTTAACTATGAATTGCTTAGAATCAAAATTTCCAGCCTGTCTCAGCAAACGTTTGAACAGACAGCATCTAATGTCCATTGACAGAGGACAATTTTTGACACAAACTGTTCTTCTCTGCTAGTATATGGTGCCTGGTCTGTGTGTGCAGCTGTGCTTGTGTAGTAATGATATAATGTGCTTTTTGTGTAGACATTGATGAGCTGTTACGTTTTGTTTAGGTTGCATGTGAATGTTTTACAGTTTGGTCTATTGGTGAAATTTCTATCAGAAAAATCCCCGTAAAACCTAGAACTGGTGTTTCCATAAATTATTCTTTTTGTCACAAGCATCTTCTCCCTTTTTTTCAATAGTGTGGTTAATGAAGATGCTGTCTAAACTTCTTGCAACATTTTGAGAGTTCTGCCCATTCTTTCCTGGTCAAACAAGTTCAGGAATTCATCAAATTATTGTAAAATGTGCTTTATGTCAAAAAAACCTCTGTGTGCATCGACTCTGTATAATACAACTTTGGATGTAATGTTACATATAGTTAATAGCTACTGAGATTTTAAAGGTGAAAGTCATGAGTTCTTGTGCATAGATAGGTATCTTGGTAATAATCAGTGAAATACAAGTGAAAAACTTTATTGTTGCGCATCCCTTCTGTTCTTCTGTCTTAGTTCTCCTCCTTTTCTTGCTAATTTTAAGTTTTGTTTCTTTCGTTTGTAACAACAAGAATTGAAAAGAGGGAGAGGATCTGAGAAGGACACAATTACTAAAGAAGTGCAGAGATTTCTATCCCAAGTCAAGGTGGTCCAAACTAACTCTTTCTTCATAACATCTTTTAATGCTTGTTCTCACTAAAAGATGATGTTTTCTAAAGACATTACTACCTCCCCATATATTGCATAATATGAAAGGAGTGAACTGTGAATTTTAGTAATACTCAGTGTAATTCAGTCTTGGAAGACAGTGGCGATACTTTTCAGCTGTGTCATGACGTATTACTCAGTTAATGCTTATAAAACTTTAATACATTTTTTCAATCCCTGGTGCCTCTGGTGAAGTGGAAAATGTACTTATAGCCACTACAGATTGCCAGCAGGGATAAATTCCACGTTGTTCATCATCAGAAATCATTACTACTTTCAAGTAAAGTATTAGCAACATTTCCTGTAAGTGCAAATCACATTCTTACCCAGTCAATGTTTAGAAGTGGGCAGGAGACCCTTTGTTCTTCTCAAATTATGCAGTGTCCCTTAAGGATGGCAGCTGCAGTGATCATTATTAACTCAAATATATTGAGTACTAAAAAAAATTAAAAGACAACAAATAATTAACACTCTTTTTGCCAATGTTATAATTCCTTCAGTTGTCATTCCTTGGTCAGACTTCCTAAAACATGCAGAAAATAATTGAATTAATTAAAATGAATACATAAAAATGAAATAAAATGGAAGTGACACAGCTAAATGAAAGAAATCACACTTAACATCATTCAATATGGATTACTTGTTCTTGCCAAATGAAATAATGTTGTCCCTTGACTTTAAGCTGGACTTCATCCAAAGCAAGGACGCTTTCAGTGGGTATCCAGAGGCACTCACCCTTCTACACAATTTTTGGCTTTAGTATTAGTACACCATGCTCTAGAGCAAATATGCTACACAGTGTCTTCACAGGTATGTGTGTCTATTTGTTTTGGAGGACAGGCTTTTGACAGACTCTGACTCTTCCTATACTGTGCCACTCAGAATTTGGTGCTGCTGCACAGCATTTCATTGTTGGCAGGGTTCAGACTGCCAGTAAACTCAAAGCTGGATTTCGTTGACCATATACAAAATATAAATTCTGCTAAATACTTACAAGCATTTTAAATAATAGTTGATATTTGAACAAATCAGAGAAAGCCAGTGTTTGTTAACTAAAAATACGGGCAAGGTTGCCCCTTCCTTTGGGGTGGAAAAAAAAAAAGGGAAAAACAAATGAAAGATCAAGGTGTCAAACATACCAATCAAGAGTGCCAGCCCTTCCACATACTACCTGCTTTTTTCTGTGGTCTAAGCATTCTTTACTTCACATATCTAGAGCTTTATTAATAGCCTCATATCCCTTTGCAGTATGCTGTTACCAGCTGAAAAGGATTATATAGCTTAATTTGGTGCTATCAAATGAATGCCATTGTAACAATCAGTTGTTGCATTTGTTAGATTTATGCGTATTTATGTGTATTTTACAGTGCTAGTAGGAAAAATAATCTCATATCAAAATAGACCTTGACAACCATTTTGTTTCAAACATACAAAATGTAATACTTTGCATTGTTCAACCTTTATTTTGGCAGTAGGCAACATAGCCCATCTGAAGAATGTTACTGTGTTGTCAGGATTTTTTTTTTTTAAATGCTGAATAAATGGTATCTGGACAGAATTCCACTACAGCAGAGAAAAAAATCTAGGTGTGTAAGGTGACAGAAATATTTTTAATGCCTTTTTGATATTTTTGGGATTTTTCCTGTTCCCATTGAATATGTAGAAAGGAAGGTCTAAGTCCAAACCTCATTTTTGACAGTGTTTTTGTACATTATTCAGCAACTGATAAAGATGTTTTAAATCTATTGTTACTTCCTTGTGTATTTTTGTATGTGTAGGTATATAAGTAGAGAATTTATAATTTAAAGTCTTGCATTTTACATGGATGATACAGTGGTAAGAAAAGTTGAATTTTGCAGTATGGAAAACCAGTTTCCTATCTTCCCTTTCATAAAAGCAGCCTCCTTACTAAAAAAACCACCTGCTTTCCCTTCCTCCATCTTATCCTCAGCTGGGAATTTGACTTGCATTTTAATCCAGTGTTAAATATTGCATGACTTCTCTACCTGTTGTAGTTCTTAATTCTTGTCTCAGCTTTATTTAAAGGTGCAAAAACAGCATAAATAAGTGGTCAGCAAATAAATTCCTGCAGAGCAGCTGTAGAAATTCTTTTTAACAGCTGTTGCAACTCTGACTAGACTAAAGAGTTAAACTTGCTTATCTAACAAGTCATGTTATAGCTGATGAGGACTGGGCAGACATTTCTGGAATATTTATAAAATGCAGGATGATGCAGCTGGATTTCTGTTGCATACCTGGAATATTTTCTGAAATGTTTAATGGAGAAATGAAGACACATGCTTTAAAGATAGTTTTAAAAAAGTGACAATGATGACAGGACCCCATAGTACAGTAAATACAGTAATAAAGTTAGGAGACTTGTAGAGTAAAGCCAGATAATAGAGGCCTCTGGTTTCAAATGGTTATGTAAGGTAGGAATTATTTTTTTTAGATGCTCATGGTTGAGTATTTTTTTAATGTTATGATAGCATCATTAGTATTGATATTATATGGTCTTGTCAATATGCAGTTTACTGGACAGTCTATGTTGCTTTCATATACACTTTATGAGCCCTTACAAAAAATTGTTGTGCAAATGCAAATGTGCTCTATTGCAGTAGTGCTGTTGTGACTGAGGGCAGATTCCAAGCCTGTAGTTGCATGTACCTGCATATTCCCTTCCCTTTCTTTTGAGATGGAATTCTGCACTTGTTGAGATGCCTAAGAAGCTGTGATCATTGACATCTCTTTGGGACCAGTATTACATGTGAAGGTATACATGGACAAAGAGAGGTGCTCATTGTTTCCCAAAGATGGATATCTTGACTACTCTCCACTTCTAAACACTGTTTGTCTCTTCATGCATCTGTTGCTTTGTGAGCTGTTTGCAGTTGCTAATCTAGTGGAAAAATGACTTGGCAACAACAAAAGTTGAGGATTTTCATGTATACTACTTACTGGAGTTATTTCAGAGCTCACAAGCCTGGCAAATTTTACTGTCAGTTTATGACAAGAGTTTGGAAAAACTGGCCAAAGCAAGGAAGGGGGAGGTGCTTATCTTCTACTTTTTGCTACTAGAGGCTCCACTGGACTTTTTTGTTTCCTTTCAGCTGTAAAGAGGATCAGCTGTGGGATTGAACAGATCTAGTAGAGATCTGTTCTTTTTTTGCACGCTGACATGCAAGCTCACTTGCATTGGTGGTTGCAGTTAGAAACTGAAAGTAGTGAACCCTTGCTATTGGTTAGTCTGACTTGCTGCTGGGCTCCCCATACACAAGTACTAAAATGCAGTAGGTCAAATTAGAGTCTTATTTTATTTCTCTGTGCACTCACACTTAAATGCCAGGAAGCTTATACAGATATGAGCATGCACATAGGCATGAAAAATATCTAGTAGGTATGTTTATCTGATGATCTCCCCTTTGCTGATATACTTGATATTTCATATCGTCCCTGACCTCTACTAATGTACTTCAGGGGAATGCTGTCTTGTGAAGTGTGAAGTGTTTTGCCAGACAGCAGCTTTACCATCATACTTATCTATATATTTTTTTATATTTATAATTTCTTTTCAATACAGGAGTGTCATACGTGTTGTACCATCTTCCACCAGCAGTTACAAAAGGCATAGCTCCTTCTTGCTCTTTCATGGCAAAAACTGTAAAGTAGCTCTTTTGTATTAGATAGAAACCTCTTTCATCACAGTAGCTTTTAATGGCCATGCCTTGATATGATTTCAGAGCCAGAGTTATAACCAGGAATTATCATTTGAGTGAATCCAAGTTAAGAAAATCTGGATTCTTCTTCTCTGTGTTCTTAAGCTTAGTTGCCAAAGAAAACAAGGCTTGTGCAGTTGAGACATTTACCTGTCATTGTCATTCTTTCCAGAGTTTATGCATCTCTTGACTAATTTTCAATTTGGCAAAGACAAAGATTAAGATTACACAAGTTTTCAAGATAACTAGAGGGTAGGTAGGAAAGGGGACAGACTTATTAATGCATCTGCTGAGGACGAAGTTTACAAGGTGACCATCACCTGTTTAGGCATCATTGAATCCTTGTGGAATTGGGTTTTGCTATGATCGTGTAAACAGGTTCAGTTACATTTTTGCCTTCCTTTTTACTATAGAAGTCATTTATCAATCAATACTCACAGTAACACATGTGCCTGAAATAAAGCTTTGCTATGGCTGGACTGTTGAGAGTGACCCTTCCACGTAGGTCCCCTGGCACTATGGGACCATAGGGCCTTGGAGAAGCTGTAGTGTAATTAAAGTGCAATTCAAATTGGCATGATAATCTAACCTGGAGCCAGACTTTGTTCTTTTCTCTCTGTTGCTTGTGTTACAACAGGTCTACAAGTGAGGTTTTTTTCAAGGACTGTGGAGAAAGCCATCAGTTTGCATGTCTTACCAGTAGTTTTGCTCCTTTTACATACTATTCAAGTGTACACTTTTTAGGACATTTTGATCTCATAAAATCAAAATTATCCTCTCCATTGATTTCCTTCATACTCTCTTCAGAAATCTGGGTCATTATGTTTTCTTATATGTGCAGTTTTATGTATTGGGTAAACCTGGATAAAGTAGAGATACTTTAGAGCAATAGTTTTTTTCCTATCCAGCACCAGTAATACAGTTGCAGTTAACTTTTGTACAGCAGTGCCTTTTATCTATACAGCTTATTCATTTGCCTAAACAAAGAGTCTAATGTGCAATGTGTCATTTGAAAACTTCTTGTATGTTGGTATTAGAAATCCCTCACATAAATAGATTTGGGACCACAGTTGCTAGTTGGGTAGTTACTAGTGTGGTATAGACTTGCCTTGCTTTGCTGACAAAGTGGTTCTCAGTCTTCTATACATGGGCAGGGACCAATATGAATATTAAGTGAATAATAAGGCTTGTGTATAATGTAAATTACAGTGCATTCTGTATGCTGTAGCTATGCAGAGCTTACTACAGATGTTATATAGGAAATATCAAATATATTCCAAGGATTGTTATGTTACTATGATTAATTTGAGAAGGTGACTTTTGAAATGTTGCAGTGCTCTGCTTTATCCATTTGAGGGCAGCTGTTCACCAATGTTAAGAGCTGTGGAGGACCAGTCTGGGGTTCTGCTGTCTGCATTTTAATTTTTCTATACTTGCAAATACTTCATGTATGTCTCTCTAGGTCTTGTACTGTTCCTTCACCATATTAAAATGTCATGGTTTTGTTAATTTTTTTCCAGTAATGTTAATATGCAAAACAGCTCTAGGAAAAATCTCTGTAAAATTTTCTGCATAAACTGATTTTTGGTGTTGGGATAATTTCTTAGTTCCATGTCTTAAAACTATGGCCTTCCTGAGTTCAGTATACTGAATGAGCTAGTTGATTTTGTAATATTTCCTTCCTGGTAAACAGCTTCTGAAAAGCTCTGGTATAAGACCACTTTGAATGACTCTGACTGGAAGGATGAAGATTATTGCTGCTTAATACATGCTTTCATTTTACAAAGACACCTCTTTGGACTGGCCAAAAAGAAGCAGGAGTCTTCGGATTTTTATGTTTACAGTTGAAAGTCCATGACAATCCTAAACTAGTATTTTTAAACTCAAGTTTTCAGGCACTTTTATGTGATCTGAATTCAGATGTGATCTTGTGATTAAAAGGACAGGCAGGCACTTAAAAAGCACACCATTGGAAATTGGCCCAACTATACTTAGAAACAGTATGTTAGAAAAATGTATTACAAAGCATTAAAGCTCAAATTTTCATAATTTCACATTTGTCAAGTTTATACATGTTCTCACCCCGTAGCATGAAAAAATACACACTTATAAAAATAAAAGCAACAGTGTGGTTCTTTAAACTTTATATTTAAAGCTTAAATTAGAATTATAATATTTATGTATTGTTTAAATACAAAAATAAGTGATACCTACTATATGCAAGGTATTCCTGACACTTCTGAGACAGTCAACCCTCACCATTTTTGTCTTACCTCTTACTGCTTAAATTAGACTCTGTTTTATTTTCGGGCTAAGGACTTTCACTTATGAAAAGTTTATGGCTGTCCAGCATAGCTTGGGCCTTTAAACATTACTGTAAACCAATGATACCTGCAGTCAGTAATGTGTAGCAAATACGAAACTAAAATGAAAATGATTATACATGGAAATAAAATTCTGACAACACTTCATCTGCTAGTGCAAGTCTTTTTTTCTGGGAGACGATGATAAAAAAGGGGGGCAAGTAGGCACAGATAGAAACTGAAGTTTTTTCTTATTGCTATTACAGAGTATGAAATCTAGCTTAGAAATTTCACATGGGACAAAAAAAAGTGCCTTACTTTGCCGTGGCTTTATCTCTGTATAGAGGGGACTACACTGAATGTGAACGTGATACTTTTTTCAGCTAGAAGGTTGTCCCTGTGAAATTACTCTAGAATAGTTTGGAAGTTCCTGAGGAAAAACCAATGTACTACTGGGACTTTATCTCAAACCACAATAAAAGAAGAGCTGACAATACTGAGTTCTTGTAAGAATAACTTGTGGCTGGAAACTTGTGTGGTGAGCAGAGTTGGAGAATGTAATACTTCAGTCTTGTTTACTCCCCAATTATATGTAAATCTGTAAATGAGCCAAGTTATGTTCCTATTTTGCACTTTCGTTATGAGCTAATATTTTTGTTAGAAAGGAGGCAAATAAGCTTGTAAAGAAGTAAGATGCTAGGTTCTAATATCAACTAATAAGAGCTGTGATTGCCACACTGTCATTCTTTCAGCAATTGTGCAATGAAATACTCTTAAAACTGAGTTTGTTTCAGCAGTTTCTCTTAGTGCACGTACACCAGATAATTCTGTATGCAATTAAATGAAGTATTAAACAAAGGCTTGCTTTGTACAGAGTATTGTATCCGATCTTGTATTGCATACTATAAAAATCTCAAATTATGTTTATGCAATTACATTATATATTATATACTACATTTTGGTAAACTTCACACTTTGTTGGAACAATTGAGATGGTGACTAGTTCATCAAAAATGGAAAACTGATCTGTTGCTTCTTTTTGAAGCATGCATTGATAGGGTATGTGGGTTGATCTCTTTCGAGTTTTTGGCTCTTCTTTCACTTTCGTTATTCAGAGTAGAAACACAAGGTTGGTCTTTTCCCTATTTGGAGTACTTCAGTGAAATTTTTGTATTGGAATGAAACTGAGATTCCAAGACACTTATTCTGAAACCTTCCAGTCAAGTGAAAGCCTAATACTTGTTTGTATAAAATAATTCAGAATGAAGTAATAAATGAATGCTACTGGTGTTGAGTATATGCTGTTGGTAAACTGTTGCTTGGAGTTCATAGGATGAAGTATAAAGTAGGAAATTTAAAGAGTCTTTCAGAAGAAAATATATGTCTAAATGTGCTTTAGAATAACATCTGAATGGGATGGTAGAAGAGAAAAAAACCAGCCATCTGTGCATGAAAACACTGTGCTACCCAGCATTCTGTAACAGCTTTTCTGTATGCAACATCTGTAAAGAAATAAGAATTGTCTTGTTTGTCTGAGAAAAATATTTTGTTAAAAGTGGATGCTTACGTTAACGTATATATACTCTCAGTGAAATGTTAAGGATTTTTTTTTTTTTTTTAAATAAAAAGCTTTCCACATGCAAATATTTGGTCAGGGAGGCCGTCTATATGCAAATGAGACATGCTTACAGCTTGGCTTTTTGAAGGGGAAACAAAGGGCTAAGTGGAAATGCTAATACAGTCATATTTTAATGCTGTCTTTTGTCAAGTTACATTGTTGTGTTCCAAGCATTAAGGCATTACTGCACTCCCTCTTTTGCCCTCACATAATTATACAGTTAATTATCTTTGCTGGTGTGTGCATAAAGGGACTTGTAAGATTTCTTAATGGTCATTCATTCGCTGTGTTTTGGACTGTACTGACTCAGTTCATGCAAGGGCTTTGATGGTTTTCTGCATCTCTTATCAGCAATTTCATAAGACATTTTCACAGGCCTTTGTCTCTTGCTGCTTAGTTTTGCTTGAAAAGGTTTTCAAAAATATGTTTTCAAGAAACATGTCCAAGTATAGACACTGGAAAGGGATTGTGGAAACAGAGACGTAATAGGCAAGACAGGTAGGCATAGTAGGCAAGAAGCTAACTTGATCAAGAAATTATTCAAAATGGAAGTAAACTAATTGTGGGAAATCTGCGTAATCGACATTGCTGTTCTAGCTTTGTTCAGTGGAGTAAGAACTTTTTTCCTGAAAAATGATCCTCAGGTTTCTTGCTAAGGGCAGGCAGACCTCTCTCCACATCCTTCAAGAGATGCTATATTCTTGGAGGAAGAGCTCTTTTCCTTTCCATCGATTTGATGGGTAGGCCTGAGCATACTGGTACCCAAGCTCATGATGGCCAGAAGTGGGAAGACTATTGTACCACTGCATCCTTAGAGCCAAAGCTGCCCAGATGCTGCTCCTCCTACAGTGGCAGGGAAAGAGGATGAGGTGCAGGCTGGAGTACCTGTACGTAAGTAAGGAGGGCCAGGAGGAAGGAGCTAAAAGTCACAATGTAGGTGAAAATACAGCAAGAGTGTCTACTTTTGTTAGATGTGCAAGTTTTGTGCCAATATTTTCATTTTAGTAGACTAATTTAAAAAAAAATTTAAAATCCATTTTTGTTTTCTTTTTCAACTTTTGGACAATATATTTTATTTGTGGAGATGGTGGTTGAGGACCAGCAAAGTCCAGATCAATCAGTTTTTCATTTAATTTTATTGGCAGTCCAGAAGAAATCTGCTCAGGGAGCAATAGAGTTGATCCTGCCACAACACTCTTACTCTGAAGGTTGCAATCTCCTTGGATTCCACTTCTGAAAGTGTAATGCTAAATTGTAAAAAAAAGAAAAAATTAAAAGAAAATTCTTCCTTTAAAGTGCAGGTGTAAGTGGCTGTGTCTATTAAAACTTCAGGCAGTCACGATTTTCTTCTTTTTCAATCTGCAGATCCCTTTTTGGAGAAGGGCTCTTCTGACATTGCAGGGGAGGTCCACCAGCTGTTTGACTGACAGGAGCAGTCTGCCTGCCCCTTGGTAGTTTAATTCCTGTCTATACTAGGATAGCTTGCACTTCACTGAGCAGCAGACAGGTCAGGACACTTGGCAGGAGAAGGTTGAGAGACAAAGGCAGCAGGCTGTGGGGAGCTGATTCACCAGTCTGAAATTTAAAAAAACCCAAAAAGCCATGCAACTTTAAAGCAAAGTTTTTAGCAATGTTGTTGCAGTGTTAGTAGACTTGACAAAGTAAGAACGATAAAATGTCCAAACCTGGGAAAACTGCCATCAACCATGGCTTGGTTCCTGTTGATCTTAAAAGTACCAAAGAACCTCTACCACACCAAACCGTGATGAAGATATTTAGCATCAGCATCATTGCACAGGGCTTGCCCTTCTGCCGTAGGCGGGTAAGTGTAAAAGTCTTTAAAACTTGAATTTTCATCACTTGGCTTGTAGCTCAGTGCTTTGTCATGGTGCATTCATTCTGTGAGGAAGTACTTATGTCTGTTATTATCTATTCACTCAGGGTGCCATAGAGGAGCTCTTTGGTAATTTATTTCATTAATTCTTGTGCTTTAATTTAATTAAAATCTGTACTTGTTTTCTTAGCTATTACTCATTTAAAGGAACACGCCAGGGATTCTTCTATAGCTGTAAACTGTGTAGGTGAAAACAAATGCTGTACAAAACAGGTGCACTCATAAATGTGTATTTTGCTGTTATTTATTTATTTATTTATTTNCTATAGCTGTAAACTGTGTAGGTGAAAACAAATGCTGTACAAAACAGGTGCACTCATAAATGTGTATTTTGCTGTTATTTATTTATTTATTTATTTAGTCTTTAGGTGATGAAGATAGTTTGGGGTATAATTCATTGAACTCAATTCTGAGTTGTATTGGCACATGTGACTTGTTGGATATTAAATTAGAGAATTTAGAGATGTTAAACTAATTAATATTTAAACATTTTTAGTAAGAATTCTTAAAATACGGTTTTAATACTTTTGTAACTCAGTAAGGGAGATAACATTTTTTGCTGTTACATAAAATAAAAATAGCATGTTACTATGTGGAGGTTGCGATATAGTTTATATATAGACAATCCTAGCCTGACAAACTATCACGGGTCTTTTGCTACAGCTTCAGGAACCAAATGAATTAAGTGGCCCTTAAAACGCGTTGTGTGAGTTTTCTCTTGCTGCTGAATAAATACTGTTCCTGTTTATTGATGCAAGTTTTAAAATCTAGCTCACTTTTTGTAAATATGCTGGGTTTCTTTGAATATCTACTACTTCTTTGTGCTACTTTTTAGTAAACTTAGTTAAATCACGGACAAAATTTAAATTTGACAAGATCACCCTGGAAGGTTTGATTTCTTTGTACTATGTTGTTTGGAATATCTCAGAATGTTTCTTATTTGTAAAGGGTACGTGGCATGTGTTGAAAGCTAGGGACATAATGTCAATCTGCAACAATGCAAAAATTAGAACATATATATATACACTCACACACGCATATGACTGTTTAATATTAGATCATGTGTATTTCAGAAAAGTATTTTTTCTGAAGTTAGATGTTATACCTTTGTGTTTGCTGAACATGGAATAGGAATATCTTGTACTATTGAAAGTGATAAAGTAATTCTCTGTATTTTAATAGAGTGCTTTAAAAATTTTTATATGTTTTGAAAACTGTTTGCCTGAAAATAAGCATTTGGAATATGTTTCGTTAGTTTTAGTTCCTTTGTCTTAGACAAAGCATAGTATACAGTGTAGAAGATAACTTTAGTAGATGTATTTCACAAGTGTGTTAGTGGCTATATATAATATGTTGTACTGTTGGATCTTTAATGCTGATGTCGTATGTGTGTATTTTCTGTAATGAGAAGTATCATCACACATTAACTTACCACAAATACAAACAAACTCAACTAAAATCTAAAGCAGTTCTCTCAAGATTTTGCACTCTTCCAAAACGACCAGAATTATTTCATTTGCCTTGTCCTAGACCCTGTTCAATTAGTCAGTTTAATGTTTTAGTTCTAGGAGGGTTTAGAAAGTTGTTCAGCATCTACTTTTCTTTTAGCATTAGGACTAAGGAGAAAATTTAGAAATGCTGTAAATATATGTTTTACCAGCTATGCTATCATCAATCTATTTATCTTCTATTCTGAAACTGACAATTCTCGGTATGATGGCTGCTGATAGTGGAAAATATGAGAGCTCCACCTTTAGTCTCATGCCTTCCAACCCTCAAAGCCTGCACGTAACTCCTAACGATTACCATATTGGGTCCCTTCCATGCTAACGCATGGAGGTTGCATACAAGATCTGCATGTTAAAAAAATCTGGTAGTAAAACCCAACCTAATTGTTCGTATCAACAGATGAGAGAGTCAATACTTACGTTTTCTAGATTTATTCTTTTATTAAACATAACAAGAACCACAAAAGTATTTTTATGGAAAATAGGAGTTTTGACACAAAGTTTTCACCAATATGAACTTTTAGTTTTATTTTTTAAAAATTCTACTTTTCATTTAATAAGTAATACATTGAATTCTTTAGTACGTTATATTTAGATCTAGGTTTGATGTGCTTTAGGACACAAGCTACCATTTGCTTCCAGGTTATTGACTCTGTAATATATATTAATGCCAACTTTTTTCGGGTGCATGTGTGATTGGGCCATTCAGACATTGACCTGACTTTAATATTGACCTTCTCCTTGTTTGAACTCATTTCTTCCCCTCCTTAATTGTACATTGGACCTAACAAAACATGTTTAAAATGTGTACTGTGATCCTTGAGAGTAAAAATACTTCCGTTATGAGAGCTGAGAGTTCATAGCTTCTGCATCCTCTGCATTAGTTATACTGGGCTTCTATCAAGAAGTGCACTATAAATGGTCACAGGACTTAGCAGTTTGCCCTTACGCATTTTGTCAGTTTGCTCAAGTAGTTAAAACACTTGTCTGCAATACCACTAATCCGAATCCAGTTAAAAATAGTATTACTTAGCATTCTTTGTGCAGCACTTGAGAATAACTTTAGTGCATAGCTCTAAAAGTACTGTACTTACACAGTAAATGTGTGTATTCCTTCAAAGCTGTCATGGAAAACACCGATGCAGTATCATCAAACACAGACATAGCCATGGTTCTCTTTAGCCTTTAACATATCTTTCATAGGCACTGAAGCAGATTTTGCAATATGAAGTGAACAAGCAATGAATCCCTTTCAGCTAGTACACACTTCAAGTATCAGGTATCATTTAGCTCTTCAGTGCAATGTAACTGCAGCTGATCACTGAACATACAAGAAAGTCACGTATGTCACGGATATCCAAAATCAAGTGCCATATTTTGTTTGCCATGGTAAATACTTTCAGTTGACAAAAAATTCATCTCTTAATTAACTTTGTGATTTTTCCTCTATACTGCTCTTAAACCACTGACAGTAGAAGTACTTTTCCTTCTGAACTCTTAAAATTTTCAACTATTTGAAAAGCTATATTTAACAAATAGATTTCTTCCCTCTTTTGCTTTCCAGGGTTTTTTTCCCTGAAATTTTTCTTGAACTTTCTTGAAAGGTTGCTGTATAACAATTTTGTCACATTGAATATATCTTTTTAAGAAGTGCTAATAGGCTGGAGAATTTGTGAGAGTGACTTGTTTGCTTGCCGCGTTCCTTCATTTCAAGTGGTTTAAAGTAGCACTGAATTGTTATAAAGCAGGGGTTTCAGTGTGCATCCTGTGGTATTCCAGGCTAGAAAAACCAAAGTAATAAATGTATCCATTTTCAGCACCTGTATTCTGAGAAACACCAAAGACTCTGTTATACTCTTGTGTTTTGTGAAAATAGTTTTCCTGTATGTGTGTATGTTTCATCCTTAAAATACACCTACCCAAATTCAGGCAATTCATTGGCTTAGTTCATCAATGAGATGCTTCTGTCTGTAGGATGTATTTATACGTTAAGTGAACATAAGATAAAGCATTTGAAGCATTAATTTATATACCAGCCTGGGTTCCTCATATATAAGAGCATCCGCTGGTCTTACACATTTGCTACTACAGTAGAGCACTTGGAATGAGACTGCAGTTCCTTTTTCCTTCCTCTAGTTGACAGGTATGCTAATGGTGTATTTAAAATACTGATGTGACTTACGTATTAACAACTTCACTTATTTAGACTTGCTTCTTTATCCCTTCATTTCTGTGTTAAAACAACCAAAACACTCTTTTCATTGTCAGTCAAATCTACGTCAGCGTTTGCACCAGCAGTTCAGCCAAGTAGTCTGTCCATTCAGTTGTTCAAGGAAATGTAGTTCTGAATTTTTCTGCAATAAATCATATTTCTTGCTTGAGTACAGCACTTTATTTTATGGATGACAGTAAGAAGTTTCTTAATGGACAAAAAACTATTTAGCTTTCTCTGAAATTATGTATCTACCCATGTTACACTTGCCTGTATTGCAGCTGACTTTGGATCAGGTTCTGAATAATGTAAAAGAACACTAAACTATTTTCCCCTTAAACAAAAAATATAATTTCCCTTGGAATTTCTCACCATTTGGTAAAAAGAGACTGACAGAAGAGTATAAAGAAAAAAATATGTGAAAAATATGCATGTGTGTGTGCGTGCTTATATATGTACACGTGCATAATTTTCTAATGTAAAACTAAGGATAGTCTTCAGAGTCTGTCACTGGACAAACCAGAGCACTCCAAGAGAATTTTTGGTTCTGGGCTTTGTGGCGGGGAACTTGCATTATGGTGGTAAGATATCTCTTTGAGTGGATGTCAGAAAGAGCTTTTCTTTCAAAGCTGACTTAGCCTTTACTTCAATTTCTCTTGTTTGTATTAGGAAATTTGTCAGAGAAGTACAGATCATGGATTGATCAGTTGATATTTAACAGGAAAGGAAGTTTATTCTTGTCCCTATGCTTGTTTCTCATAAAGGCGTGTGTCCATTGCTCTGGATTTCCAAATATTCACAATAAAGCCAGTCTTACAGTTTTACTTTTCATTGTTAAATTAATAATTTATAGTGGAATTTTTTTCTTGTTTTTACTATTTTTGGTATTTCAGTTTTGGAAGATCTTTGGAATGAAACAGAAGTACTTCAGAAATTCAGTAGAAGGAAGTTAACGGAGTAGATGGATGGTTTTGAGTGGAAAGAAAGGAATAGTGAATCGTTATAGAAAAGAGCAAGGCTAAGTCTTCTGTAACACTGCCTAGAGGGTCATGCCTTTAGAAGATAAATAGTCTTGAATAATAAACAACTTCCTCTTTTTTTTTGAAATTTTCTTTCTTACATATATGCAGTGTCTCCACTCTGAATCTGCTTTTCCCATGCCTTTCATCTCCTCTCACAAGGGGAATAAATGCTTTTCCTGTGTGAAGGGGTAGCCTTGAAGAAAAAGCAGTATGTTACTTATTTTCTCAATATGGAACCGAGAAACTCTAAAAATTATCTTCTACACCCTTTTTTCCCCTTCTTTCTGCAATTCTCTCTTTCATTTTGCTTGCAAACCAAATGACTCTGTACTGTACTTGGGAGGGAATAATACAGGTTTCACAGAAGTGGAAAAAAGTGTACAGATTCCCAATTATCTGGTCAACTCAAGGTGGGCTGGTTCTTCAGCCTGGCTCAGCCGAAGTGTCCCGTGGTCTCCCAGGCTGTGCTTACAAGAGGTCTGCCAAGCTGTACCAAAATCCATTTTTAAACTGTGAGATGTAGCCAGTGTTTACGGCTCTGTAGAACTAGATACAGGCAGAAGTATAATACTTCTCTTTACCCCTCCCTTCTCTGGAGTGTTAGAGAAGCTCTGGGCTTAAGCAAGCCATTTGTAGGAGGGAGCACTCAGTTTGCTGTTCAAACAGCTGTTCTCTGTATCCCCTGGAAAAAACGTAAAATTGGTAGCTAAACTGTGCATATCTAGTCCAGCCTGCTGTACTGGGTCAAAAATAGTTGGACAATCTCTGACAGCTTGCTTGGCTTTTTGTTGTTTGGTTTTGGGGGGTGGGATGGGGTGGGTTTGTTTGTTTGTTTGTTTGTTTGTTTTCAAACCTGCACTGCAACATGACACAGCACTCCCAAAGACTGCTTTTTCAGAATATTCGGGGATCCTCTGTCACCATACTGTCTTTTCGAGAAACACTGTTATTTGGATTGTTCTGCCTATTTCTGGCCAAGATAAAAGCAGCAATCGGAAACTCATTTATATTTAACACTAGCTAAAATGTTTTCCTCTGTGGTTTTGATGCATTTAAAACTTCCATTCCTCTTGCAGTTCCATTCCTCTTGCAATGAGCACTGCTGTCTGTTGCAGACTGATGCAGGAGTGCAGATTTTAAAAGCATGTTATGATGATTCTGCAGTCACTTCCCTTCAGAAGGTGTCAGAAGAAATGTTTCCCAGGCAATTTTATTCTGTTGTGCCCAATTGTTTAGATGTCTTTAGAAGCTTTTAGTGTCATGCACTTTGAGCTATTCAAACATGCTGGATTGACTTCATGAAAGGTCTTTACTTGCTTAAAGTCTGTCTGCTTTGTTGTCTCAAACTCTGGAGGGTATAGCATCCAGCAGAAGAAGAAATGGGAGACAACAATGATACCATGAACTGACCCAGCTGCCTCTTTGCTGACTGATCATGCCAGAGGGGGACTCATGAAATGTGTAATTAAATACTTAATGTATTGCTCTGAAACCTAATTGCTTTAACCATGAATCTTCCTTTTCTCTTTTTGCAGTTCTTCCTATCACTAGGTAAACACGTCTTGTCTTTCTGCAACAAATGAAGGTACTTTAATTTCCTGAAAGGTCTTTTTCAGGGATGGGGAAAATATCTTTTGTGAGGAAACTATTGCTCTGCTGTGTCATGACTATCCTTAGTACAGAAACACAAAGAGGGCAAATCAATTTTAAGTGGCAGTCTTTGTTCTGATGTTTCCCAGGTTTTGAGTGGAAGTCAAACTGAACTAGAATGACACTCAGACAAGTCATAAGCAGTGTTGCAGCCTTAGCACCTTGCCCTTGGATCTCTGCTGCTTACCACAACCGACTGATGACTGTTCCTAATGTGATGCACCCTTTCTGTCAACGGATGATGATTTTGCCAGTTTAAATGGCTTCACTCCTCAGAGCAACAATCCCATCTCATTCCTAGATTTGCTGCTCAGCTTGTGTTTTTCTTCCAAACTCTGTCTGAGGCTCTGGTCTGCTCTATCTCTAACTCTACTTAGTTTGGCACTGGTAATTCTGCTGTCTCCCTACAGCTTCTCATTGATAGTTACCCTCTGTCAAAAGTGAGCCTCTTTTCTGGAAAACTTATTTACCTTTGTTTCATGGTAATATTGTTTGAAAATATAGTTTTGCATAGGGACAACAGCAATGTCTTTCTAAATGCTATTCAGGTATTTTATAATGTTATCCAGTTGTTTGAAAAGGCAAGAAAAAAGCATTGGAATTGATATGATTTTTCCCTTTATTTATTTTTAGTCAGGGAAGCCTGTACTTTTGATTTGTTGTGTTCCTTAAAATATGTTTTGAGTAACCAGTTTGATTGAAGGGTTTCTTGGTAGAAAGTTTGAGATGGTTGCAGATCATTTTTGTGGTCATGTGCAATTTGATTGCATTTCAGAACAACATCTTCAGTTACCTGCTGCTCAAAATGACATGATTTTAATATTAAAATATACAGTCTATGAAGTAGGGTAATGTTTTTTCTATAGAAATCAGATGATAGTTGCAAACTGTATTTCATTTTGAATACACTGCAAATATATATGCTTGTGAAAGAGAAGTGCTGGTTATGTATGTCCTGTGAAAACATTGATGCTGTGCAAGAAGACAATAAAGTAAACCTGTTTTTAATAACTGCTGCTACTGTAGCACTTTGAAGTAGCAGGCAAATAAGATTTGTGTGGTGTTTTTCATTTGTTTTTAGATCATATTCTCATATATTGCAGGACAACCAAAGTTCTGCTGACCCTAAACTAAATGACGAAGCAAGAAGAAGAATAAGTTAAAGTACATAAATGATACTAGAAGTCTAAATACGTTCTTCTATATATGTTCTTCCCTTATGAATTATCTGAGGTTAGCAGTACTTCCTTAACTCAGTGTGTATGTCATAACAAAAGAACTCATAAGACTTGGTAAATGCTAATGTATTCAACTTCTTTATGAGCTAGGGAAACTGTTTTTTTTCTGGTAATAGTATAATAATGTAGCAAAGATAGTAAAGGTTTTGTGTTGTAATTGGTGAACCACACTTCTTTCTCTCTACTCTGTTTCAGATAGCTCATTATTTCAGATAGTTTATTAAGTTTGTATGTGCTGCGTGGCTTTGCATATGCAAGGTAGTAGATAGAATTTTATTTGTAAATTGTGTAAAAGAGGCAGCTTGTACGTAGAAGATGCAGATAGGTAAAAAACTAAGTTTAGGAATCTGTAATATGTAAACACAAGCAAAGTTGAGACCAGATATTTTAATATGCGTACCTTCCTGTGGAATTTCTAAAATTCCATTTTAAAGTTTATAATGTAGCTAGTATATAGTGCAGGTAACCGGTTCCAGCATACTGATCTTAGATGGTATCATGTGGGATCTTTCCTCATGATTTAGATGCCCCCATTTATGTATAGAGACATGGGTTTAAAAAACATAATTTTATTTGCAAACATTATTATTTGTATTATAATAATATAATATATATAATAAGTTCTATATGCTGTATGCACAGATAGTTTACTGCTTGTAGAGATGAAAGACAAAAGACAAAATGGGAATAGAAACATGATGTGTTGTTAGCTGCTGGAAACAGAAAACTGTTCCTTGGCTCGTAGGCCAGGAACCTGTAGGTGGCACCATACTGGTCTCTGAGGATTTCCCAACACAATTTTACTCTTTGAAAATTGAAAAAAACCGGCAGAGAAAGTGCTACAAAGGTATTTTTGGTATATTTTTAGTGCTGTATTTTTTCCTGCTTATCCTGTGTTTGGGTAGATTCACTACTGTATTTAAACAGTTGAGATTTTGTTACTCTAAGACAATCTGCATGGTGCAGTGTTCTGTAAGTACAAATGGCAGTCTCTTCCAAAGCATGCTGCTATTAATAAACCTTAACACAAGATTACTTCTCAGGATAACAGCAGCAGCTGGCAAGAATGTTTGCAATTTTAACATATTTACAGCACTGGTACATTCCATCTTGCATTTCTCCTGTGGTACGTTGTCAGTGATATTTCATATTGAATTCTTACCATTAATTTCTTCCTGGCCTTGCAGTCTTCCCTTCTTTTGCCTTCCCTTCTCTAAATCCTGTCTAGATACGAAGGTGTTGAACAGGTCCTCTACTGTCTAGTGCCTATCCTGTCCACACAGCTTTTCTAGAGCATCTCTTTCCTTTTTACACCCACAGTGTTCCTGTTCTTTGCCTCTCTACTTATCCTGCCCACAGTTCTGGGAAGTCCTTTCTGCCCACGCACCACCTTTAATGAAACAAAGAATTATCTGTAACTGGCTATTCTAATATTTCCAAATAGAACCAGATAAGCCATCATGATAAAAAAAAAAAAAATTTAACTGCTACAACATGTATCAATTGATTTTTAAAATATGTGTGTTTAGCTCTAAGTATAATAAATTCAGTATTAAAATACTACATGTCAACCGATTCCCACTTCTTACCCTTGCTTTATTGTCTCCAGGCAGATAATAAAGTCTCGTAGTTGGTGCTAATTCTCTTCTTTTGAATAGCATTCAGTAGATGCTTGTGCACTTTTCTCTTCCGGGAGGAATGTTTTAATTTTAAACAATAATAAGCTTTTGTTCATTTTATGTATTAAGCTTGTATACTTGCCACTTATTTGCATTCACACTGAGGCAAGAAATAGGTAAGATTATCTAACAGACAAAAAGCCCTAATCATACAAATTATAGAAATGAGACTGCATCATCCCTTTAACCCATGGCAGAATGTGTGGTGTCTGTGCTATTTCTGACTGAGATTTATCTAATGGTATAAAATTGCATCTGATAGAAATGGTTAGTTTTCTCATCATGTTTGAAATATCATTATGTGTTGAGGTCATTTTGCACTATGAAAATTTGACACTAAGTGCGATTAATATCCAGATTTATTAAGGACATACATACATAGCAGTGCTTCTTCACTTTAGAAAGAAAATTGGTTAGAATAACAGCAGCTATTTTGGTTGGTGCCTAATTAGTATGTAACATGTGGACTAAAATTGCAAAAGTAGGTTCATTTTGGGGGTTTGTTTCTTGGTGTTTTTGAAGACATACCATGCCTCCCCCACTGGTTACAGAATATTTTTTAAAATTTTGTTGGAATTATTCCATTTAATTGTCAGATTATTTTGCTGTATATAAATTTCCTTTAGCTTCTTGTCCTCTTCTCTTTTCTTGTTTTGTAAAAAGCTGGTCAGGGTGGGGGAAAACGTCAGTGAGTTGTAGCCATTGCCTTCCAGAAGAAGAAGAGGAGGCGGTTTGAGCTGCTTGGTACCAAGCTGTGCAAGTGATCGTGGGTTTCTGTGAGATCTGCTGGCACAGCTCAAGTAGCTTTCCAAATGGCCTGTGTCTTGTGCTGCCTTACTGAGTGGAATTTCTTTGGAGCATCTGGTTAACACGGATCACTTTCTGGCACCACCTCAGTTAATTACATCTGTTCAACCTGTCTTCCTTGGTTTGTCTTGTGCATTCCCATGAAGGGTTGTATCCAGATGCAGCTGTCTTGCAGGCACAGTACTAAGCCCTGCGCCAGTCTTGAGATTTCTGGGAAGGCATCCAAACTTCTGAGTGGGTGAAGAGGAAATAGTTTCCTGTTCTGAAGTACTGGCCCATTTTAATTTGAGCATGCAGGCAAATGATTTAAATGTCAAGAAATACTGCATATTTGTCTGTTTATGGCCATGTTTAGCAGGTCCAGCCTTACTTTTCTTGGTTTAAGAAGAGCTTATATCAGAAGTGACCTGTTCTTTCTGGTGTGTTGAGAAAGTAAATGCTTGAAGACATCCAAGACATCCTCAGGGAATTAATTAATTCCTGAAAACATGGCAATGAGGACAGGTGGATGTGCAAACCTTTGTGTCCCCTGTCCCAATTTTTCTCTTTCTCTCTTCCTGATACAGAGGGAAACCTGCCGTAAAAATTCTCACTAGTCACTGAAGTGTAGAAATATTAAAAACCACAATTTGCACCTCTGGAGTATCTTTCTGACTTGGAGGATCTAATTTATAGAAACAAGTAGCATTGGCAGCTCCTTGCAGTGGACACACAGACCATATGAATTCATAATTGCTGAAAATTTTCAGATTATTCTTTGGGCTTCAGTAGACAATATATGCCCCCTGAGGTTATACATAGTTACCCAGTCATAATAGGTGCTGCAAGTCTAATAAAACTAATCTTTCAAGAGACATCTATGTTTATTTGCTCTCAGCATATTCTGTCTTTTGTGTATGTACGTTGATAGAAAAATTGAGACATGTTATTTAATAATTGGCCCTAAGGCCTTGTATTTTCTCAGTGATTTTAAGATTTGTAATTCAAATTTGCATTACTTAAGCATGAACAATGTTAGCGAGCAAAAAGACTTAAAACTGAACTGTCTTCTTTCTGAAGTGGTAGCAAATCTTCATGATAGAAACCCCAAAATGTTTAATTTTTTTTTTTTTTTTTTTTTTACATAGGGTAACAACTGTATGCCTAATGTACAGTATTTGTATATTAATATATTTGGAATAAGATAAATAGAATCCTTTTTACAAAGGTACTTACATTGACACAAATTAAACCTCGATGAGGTGAAACATAAGACAATTATTGAAAAATAAAGAAATATATTATGAAAGTCATTTAAACTATTTTCCATTTTAATTTCAGATTGCCTGTATCTTAGCATTGTTCTTCTTTTTTACTTATCCTTCAAAACCATGAAGTTAGGACACCGATTTGTGCATTTTCATGGAAGAAATTCCTTGCTATGAGACAACAGGGGACACATGCTTTTTTCTTTGTTCTTTTTTTGATCTCTCTTTACTAGGCATTTTAACCAGTTTACAGAGTTTTGAGAAATGGTTCATGTTTTGGTGGTATGTGAACATACAGGGAATGAATTAGGAGACTTGAGACTAAACTGTTGAAAACTTGAAGAATTGAGCTTTTTTTTTTTTTTTCTAGCTTGCTAGGAGAGCATTCCAGTAGAGAGGACATAAAAACATATGTTGTCTTTGAAGAATCAATGTGCCAGATATTGGATATGGCATTCCAAAGCATGTAATAACATGTATCACAAAGATGTTGCCCTAGTAAAAACCTAATATATGCAACCATCTTCGTATTTCTAAAAGAATGTCAGTTGCTACTTAAAGATATGCTGAAAACCTTTCTGAACTTCTGAATTTCTTTGACAGTGCTTGTGAACTTCATGGTCTATTTTTAAAATACAAAATACAATATATAATTTTCATTCTCTAGCACACAATATTATAGCTAGTAGGCAGTTGTTTCCTTTCTTCTCCCATTCAGAACTGGGGAGTCATAGCATCTTGTTATCTAATAGTATTTAATAATAGTCCTCAGAATACATACACAGATACAGATGCTCTTCTTTCAGGGAGAGTGACAAGATTTTCTTCTAGCTTCTTGCCAGTAAGTAGCAGCAGAGCTGCTTCATAAGCCTCTGCCCTAGATTATGTGTATCTATCACAGATATATCAAAAAACATATAAAGCACAAAGGTTTATCTTGCCTTTTTAAGGTGTGCCTTCATTAATGGTTTTCACAAATAGACAAATTGGTAAATTTGCTACTATTATCCAGCAGAAAAAACGTTCAGGTTTTTTTTTTTAAATTCTTTTCTTTCAATTTGTATTATCTTATATTCTAACTTTAAAGTAATCAGGTATTTTTTATGTATCAACAAGAGCTCATTTTTAGTAGAGACAATATTAAATGGGAAGAACCTTGCATGTTGTCTTATCATTATAAGACATCATATAATACATATATAATACATATCTACATTTATAATACATTTATTATAAATAAGGAAACTTGTTTTTACTTTTTCAGTCCTTTGCCCTTCACATCTTGAAAATAATAATCAAAAAACTCTCCCAGCTTATCTTCAATATGCAGTTTCTGTTCTGTACACATGAGAGACAAGTAGCAAGGTATAGTTGTAAGCAGTAGCTTTATAAACAAATCTGGAAACTGAGGTGATCTTGCCTTATGTCCTTCCTTTCCCTATTTCTTTCACCTTATGGATGGCTGCTGTCAGACTCCAAACTTGGAAACAGCTGCTACTAAGAAACCCATCTCTCCTTGTTTGACTTAGAAAATCAGGAGTGGTTTTTTTCTGTTAAACTGAAATGAAAAAAAATACTTGTATTGAATGCTTGGCTGCATGTCTGGTAGCAGCAACTTAAAAGTTGGAGGTTTCTGAGATAATACAGAATGTTTCAAGAACTGCACACTCGGGATAGTCAGACTAATCCTGGGTCCAGAAGGCCTCTAACATGAAGACAAAAGCAGGTGAGAAATCACCACTACATTTAAAGTGTAAAGTGTGTTTTCTTTCTTTATTTATGAGTAAGAATGTTTGTGCTTCAATTTACAGCCATGTTTATTTTCATAAAAATACAAAAATCCCTAAATCTGATTCTTAACCTGAAAGTAAAATTGAAAGTGGTCAGGAGCATTTGATAGATTACTCTGAATAAAAGTTGGAGAGATTAATCTGTGTACAGATGCAACCTGAGCTGCACTTCTGTGATCTTAATGCAGTGATATAGTTTCTTTACAGTGGTTGCTTGAAGGAAATGACATTTTCTTCTTCTCTGGTAGATACTTCAAATTTCAGAGGCTATTTAGCAATATTATAGTTACCACAGGGTAGAGGAAACCAGGCAGTGCCACTTGAGTCCCAGGCATGTGTCATAGATACAGCATTGCTTTGTTGGCTACAAATGACATGAGATATACAGAAAATGAGACTGACAAAAGGTGGAATAGAAAGATGAGTTGCTATAGTACCAAGCAGCCAGAGCTGTACTGCTAGTAATGTGGCTGTTTCTGTATATGCATGTCAGCAAAATAGAACCTCTTCATGGTGGTAGAAGGTATTGAAATATTTTTTTAGTACTCCCAGGGTGGTAGTCCCAGTTGACAAGAACTTTACATCATTCTTAAAAGTGACGCACTGTAGATAATTTAGGGAAGTCTCTTGAACAAGAATATATTCTTGAGAAAGAATATATCATGACTTGTTTGAGATTCCATTCATTTCTTAAAAAGAACACCTGACACCAAGTGTTAGACAGGCAAACTATTCCATAGTGCCTTTTTAAAATCTTGTTTTATGCCTTGCTTGCAGAGTCAAAGCTGGATTATTTGCAGTTATAGATATCTGAGGTCTAGGTGCCATTAGTGGGATAGAAATACAGCCCCTGTTGTTAATCAAAAACTTTTCAATTAACCCGAAACTGAAGTTGTTTGTCACAGCCTCCTTCATAGAGGAGAAACCCCTGAAGAGGTTGTGGTGGTTCCCTTGAGTTTCAGCTTTGCTTCATAGCTCAGAGTGTGTTTTGTGTAAAAAAACTGTAGGCAGAGGAGAAAATAAAATGCATAATGGCTCAGATACTGGCACTAACTGTAATAACTAATTTTCAAGATTATGAAACAACTTCAAACTTGTCTTTTAAGTCCCCTTGTTTCTGCTTGCATGTAGTCAGAAGAGAAAGCTTGAATTTTGTTTTCCCATTGTTAGTAGAGAATCTTTTGGATATTATCTTTATGGCTGTGGGAAAATGTTTTATTGCTATACCTAGCGTGCCATTATTCATCATTTTTTTGTAATTAGAAACTATTTCTTGTAGCTGTCTGTTAGCAAGGGGATGCCTTGGTTAAGAAGCTGTGTAAGAGGTCCTTGTAAAGCTGCATTCTTAAATACTTAGTGTATGTGTAAACTCATGAAGGCACAGTAATAATAATGATATAGTAAAATCTAATGGGGGATGCTGGAAGTTCGAAAAACAGGAAATCATCTTCAAGCATCCTTTTTACCATTATTGTGAGGCATGCCAGTTGCACTGAACTTTGAAGTCTCTCTACATAGATTTCCACAACACGTAATTCAGAGAAATGCTTTGCACGCTTTTTCATGACTGTCAGTAGGCCAACTTAATTTTTCCTCTTCCTCCTGGAAAGGGTTGTACTTGTGTGCAGGTGACTTGAATAGCCCAGCACACACAGGTTAGTCCATGAGAAAATTAAATTATCATCAGACTCTGCTAAGCTAGCTGGGTTTTTTTTAAGCCTGACCCAGAGAAACATTTATGATGTTCTTGTGAATTATAGCATATCTAAAATGTTCCATGGATTTAATAAAGAGCACCTAGAAGGAAGAACTCTGATATACCATTTATTTAGAGTTACCATACCAATGTAATGGACAGAATACATTTAGGGTATTTTATAAGCAAAAGAGAATCACAGTGGTGTTGAGTAAGGTCCTTGTCATCTTGTACTTCGTTTATGCCCATTTGTCATATTGTAGGAAGGAGTAGGAGTAACTGTAAGTCCTTGGCTTGGCTTGAGAGGGATTTTGGAATGCATGTGCTAATGTTACACTGAGAAATTTGCCTTGTGGAGATATGGGACACCTTTTCTTATTCAATCAGAAGTTTCTGACTGGCATTCTACTTAATGCTACCAACACTAAAACCCCATACATCTATCAGAACAACACATTTAGTGTTAAATGACAAGCTAAATATCAGTTGAATTTTAAATTACAAGGAGCAGGATGCTTGGGGGAAAAACTGCATTATTTAAAAAGTTGAGGGAATTTGTAAGACGTATGAAATAGCTTAGATACTCATAAATAATTTCTCATGCCATTAAGAGTTGATTCTGATAGAAGCTTTATTGTTCCATTCTTAAATAAAACTTCGTGTCATGGCTACATATATCCATTTTAGTATTTTTTTTCTTTTCAGAGAAATGTTATCTGAATTGGTTTTGTTTATAAATTCTAATCCACTATGTAATCAAGGTGGAAAATTTATATCTTTTTAAAAAGGAAAGGTCTAACTATTCATATAAGGGGAAAAAAAGATCATTTCCTACTAAAGTAAAAGTTTCATTTTATTCTGATTCTCTTCCAATGTATGTATGTTTTATTGGGGGAAGAGGTGGCTGTCCAATAGAAAAAATTAATAAATTTGCAGTTTAACATAATTATCATGTTAATATTCAGTGATTTTTTTTGTTTGTTTTTTTACATTACGTGGCTTATGGTGTTGTTTCTGTAGTGGACATGAAGGGGCAGTGTAGTGCTGTCGATAAATCTTTCTCTGTGTTCATCTCTTCAATCTTTTGTGGAATATCATGTTTAAAATGTGATTATTTTATCTGTTGTGTATATGTGCATTACTTATAAGAAAGTATAATAGTTCTTTTAAGTTAAAGAAATATTCTAGAAACGTCAATACAGTTAAGATCGTTGTTTAAAATAAGCCACTGTTTTCTCCTTGATACTGTTTATAGTCATGAATATAGATATTATTCAGTAGTTTTTCAAGACTGTTAGCATTTAAAGGTTTCCACATGATAAAAACACATGAAGATTATGGCCAAGTACTGGCAAGGAATGGCTAGACTTGAAATTTAAAAGAGTATCAACAAAGCACCTTTTACACCTTTTTTGGTTGCTTGGTTTTTTCCACTTTGAGTATTAAAGTATATTTGAAGTACTTGTTCCTTGTTAATGGCAGACATTCTATATGAATTACTTGACACCCTGCAAAACTGAACTGTTGGGAATGCCTGATATATTTTTCTCCGGTAGAATAAGCTGGTATCCAAAGGAGGCATTCTGTCAATGTCTGTTGAAACCACCATTGCAAACAGAAGGGCATCATCTTGGGGTGTATTCTCTGAAACAATGAGTATAGATATAAACCTCAGATATAAGGAAGAAAAGACATAAAGAAGAAGTTCTTCACTTGTGAGTGTGGTGGGACACTGAAATAGGTTTTCCAGAGGAGTTGTGAATGCACCATCCTGTGAAGTGTTCAAGGCCAGTCTGGATGGGGCTTTGAGAAACCTGATCTAGTGGGTGGCATCCCTGTTTATGGTGAGGGCATTGGAACTAGATGGTTTGTGAGGTCCATTGCACCTTAGACCTTTCTGTGATTCTGTGATTATTTCTTTTTTTGAGAGAGCCAACATTTTTTTGAGAGAGCCAACATTCACTCGAGTCTTCTCTTGGGACAGTGTTTTGATGCTGTAGTTGGTGTTCTGTCCAAATGCTAGAATAATGAAGATTTTTGGGGTTAAGCTCTGGTAATGAGTGAGTGTAGCTCTGCCAGTTTCAGTGACAAGGGTTTTCTTGCTTATTTTTGAATATTTTATGTTAGGTTGTTGGGTTTTTTTCATAGACAACTTTGGTTTTGTTTCTGTGAATGTTTAACTTTGTTTCTAAGTCATAAATACAGAATCTTAGAAGATTTCATATGAAACATGCAAAAAGTCTTTCACCATTCAAGTTTAAATCTTCTAGATTAAGTGGGGCTTTCCTTGTTTGTTAGTGTAGCTTTAGCACCCGAGTACCATAATCTGAAAAGCTGAATAATAATACTGAGCAGCTCAGGCTCCCTTGAAGATAACAAGGCATACCTGGGTTAGTGACATAGCAAATAGTACTTCTGTAGTATCATATTCCTTCCTCCTGGAGTGCTGATGAGCTGAAGAAATACATGTTTCTGGAAAGAACCAAAGTAATTTTGTCAGATAATTTTCCCATGGATTCAAGTACTGTACCTTTTCGTAATAAACCACCTTTAATTTGCTTAGTGTTTTTAAGCAAACAGTTTTCATCCTGGTGCATATTAAATAACAACAGAATGAAAATAAGCACTGAGTGATATTTGTAATAAGTACAGAAAATGATGGGAACCACTGGTAGTTATAATGATTAATAGTAAATATATGGACTGAATAGTAACACTTTTTTAGCCAATAAGTTGTTTATGATTAATTAATCATTAGCTAATATTTTATGTATCTCTGTGTGTTGAATATGTTTGTTACCTGTTTTGTCTTTTGATAAACTTTTCATTAATTCCTTAAGGTGCTTAAAATATGGAAAATATTTTTAATGTGGGCTAGAATCCTCCAGGAAAGATCAAAGTACATTTCTTTAACTTAAATTCAATAGATTTGACTTTCATTAAAATTTAAAATTAGATCAAGACTTCTAGTGAATGTCAATAGTGGGGTTTTTTTCTTCTATTTTTTACAGGATTATGATAGACATGAGCAATAAAGATATTATTTGCGAATACCATTGTACAGCTTCATGACAAGCTCTTTCAGGCCTTGAGAAAATTTCATTCTCTTATTTGTTTTTGTTTGTTCTGTGATCACCAGTGAAAAGAAGCCAGTAATACAGCTGATTTGTTCTGTTTAACTCTCTACGTTTGATGTATAAAGGTTAAAAGATTTTTTGCTTTCATAGGAGCTTCATTATGATGACCTTAGATGTAAATTTATTTTTTTCCCCCAGATAGGAGGTTTCACTCTTCACTACTTTTAGAAACAAGATAGTATTTTTATTGCAGTATGTCTTAGTAGATGAATTTTTGAAAAACATCTTACTGGCTTTACTTGTCACAAAAGACAAATGTTAGGATGCTGAGGGATTGTAGAAGTAAGGTTTTTTAATTAGGAATTTAAAAATCCCAAACCCTATATATAAAACTTTTGACAGAGCACTTGTTTGGGTAGTGTCAATACACCATCTTTTCCCATGTTTTTCTTCAAAAGTGTTATGCTCCAGTTCTTCAAAAGCAACAGTAACACTCTAGATGCCTTTGGGAAATTGTGAACAAGAAAAAAAGTCCTGTGTTTTCACATCAGCTTTGTGTATCAAAACTGCATGTATCTTTCACATCTGCCAGAAGACAGATGTGTGCAATTTCAAGTGCAAAAGTGCATATGCCATTTTTATAGTTTATGCAAACAGTGTATATCAAATTAGCTACTTGTATAAACAAATACTCAACTGCATGCCGTGTATGCATGTCAGCTGAATGCAGTTATGCACAAATTTTCTTAAAAGCAAGTGTTTTTTATGCTCACTGAGTAAAAAGCTTGTCAGTGTCTGGAGGGTAATGTGAATGTTGTCAGCATTTAAAAAAATGTCTTTATAAAAATGGATAGGCTGAGAGGGCTATTATGCAAAAAGTTAATAGATAATATGGTGCTTGTTGGTCACACATGCTGAAAAGTAGCAGAGACTGAAGTAGGAGAGCGTGCTCCTGTTCTTAAGGACTCCCTTCACCCCCAGCCAATGAAGAGATTTGTTAATGAATGAAAAACTTTCATTAACAAGTTGCCTCCTTTAAAAACTAACTGAACTTGCAAATGATGAGAATAGCATTTGGCATATCATTAGTACAGGACGAGTAAGCCTTAGAAAATTTGGAGAATTGGTTCATGCAGTTCCAACAAAAGTACTTTAGAATTTGGGCTTTTCTTTGGTAGCCTGTGCCCCTTTGGTCTCTTTTCATTTTCTTGCTATCTGTGCAGACCCTTTACATTTTTTCCAAACCTCCCCCCACCCCTGTTCAATAGCTAATCTGCTAAATTCAAGCTACAACTGCCTCATTGAGTGGATGCGTTGTTCTGCCCGCTTCGTACCAGCTTTGTTACTGTGCAGTATTTTTCAGCTGTTTGTGCTCATTACCATACAGCTGGTATTTAGAGGAGAGAGGGAAGCAGGCAGAAGCTTTACTGTCTGCAAGTATAAGAAGCTCTTTTGCAAATGGGGTACTGGCAGATGGGGCATGTGTTTAAACGGGTTTTGCTGATAACAGACTGCATTAAAAATCATTCTGTGAAAGTCTAAGGTCAGCCCCATGAATTCAGAACTTGAGAGGTATTCAGCTTTTGGAAGACCTTTATAGAATATTAATTAACCCAGGTCCATGAAAGTGACAAATGAATTGTTTGTAAAAATGTTAGCAACTATCCTGCTGCCCCCACTTTATGGTTCATTTCCTTTAGCAACTCCTGATTTGATTTGTGGGGTTTTTTTTTAAAAAAACATAGGATTGTATATACTGTGTTCATGATCAGGGCTGTTGCCAAAACAAATGAGTGAACAAACAGTAAAATCTCAGACCTCATGAAAGGAAAAATAATTTTCCTTTTGATGTCGTGACTGAACTTCACATTATGTACAATTATATAAACTTTTGCCCGAAGCCAACTCTTTACATGTACATAAAAACTGATTCTCTTGCTAGCAGTGTGGGTAGTACTGTGCTGACTGAGGTGATCTGAAGAGGTAATTGAACAAAGTTTGTGTCTGGAGCCAGTACATCTGCTACTGGCTCTGTGATCGTAGCTAAGAAGGGGGAACAAGCTTTTGGGCATTGGAACTGCTCTTCCAGGCCTGCAATGGAAGCAGGAAACTATGAGGCTAAGTGCAAGCTGAGAACAGGTGCTCTGCCTTTAGACATACAAGTTAATCATTTACTGTCTGAAATACAAGGTAATTGGTATGTGCTAGCGCAGCTCTATGTGGGTCTAGTGCATGGCTCTTGTAACAGGATCATCAAATTCCTGGCTTCCTTCTGGAATTCAGTGCATTTCAGCAGTGCTCTGAGCCCCTTGGGACACCCAGGGGTGACTAAGCAGTCACCTCACACAGATGGAGTGCTCTGACAGCTGATGAAGGATGGAAACACTGGTGGGTTAAGATTTCTTAGAGTACCCACAAGTCTCTGACCCACTCAGTCCTAATCCTTCAGGAAGAGCTACAGAATGCTTTCCAAAGCATTGAGCCTGGGACAATAAAACCATAGACTCAATAGAGCTATTGATTTCACGGGACACTATAGTCTTGGGGTTCTTTTCCATTGTTTTACCCCTTTCTTTCCCACCAGAGACAAACTCCTTCTTCACTATTAACACTACCCTTTCTGCTCGGTGGGAACTCATATGTATACCTAAAATGTGTACCATACCAGGTCTATCTGGAACCTTGTCACTTCAACTTTTTTGCTGTCCTCCCCTTCCCCCATCCCAACTCTATTATTTGGGGTAGTGAAAGATACTGCCACTACCCATAAACCTTGCTTTACTGATAAAAAGGAGGCATGCTGTGTTTGTGGATGTTGGTCCTGCAGCACAGCAAACGATTGTAGTTTGTAAAGCCAATGCCAGGCAGTTAGAAAATGAGCTCTTATTCCAGACCACTTAACAGATGCATGTACAATTTAGGCCAGATTTTATGTTCTTGAGAGAAGAAATCAAGTTGAGATGCTTCTTACCTACTTAACTGTTGACCAGAGTTTTATTTCAAGAATAGTTACAAAACATCCAGAGATTTTAAAGAACAACACTGTTCAGCTGCTCTATAGCATGAGCTAACACTTTGAAAATGTGATATGAAGACTTCTACTTTGAATGAGTTAGTGATCACATTCAAAATTATGTTGATGAAATTGAAGATTTACGTGCAGCTTTATGTGTTCTGAGCTGCAAGTTAAATGTTGTTCACTGGTTAGCTTTTACATCTTAAGCACATTCACTCTGTATTTGTCAAGAGTGAAGTGAGGAATTCACTAACTGCAACTTGTTCAAGCTCTTTAAGTCAAATATAATTTATTAGAATTTTTGATGTGTATTGAAGTACAGCAAAAAAAAGTGAAGGCCTAACTAAAACCCTTTTGTGATAGCTGCTGGACCAGGGGTAGTTCCCCTCCACCCCGAGTTTATAAACTCTAGCACTTTGCTTTCATACATCTGTCTTCAAATGCAGTTATACAAAAGTACAAGGAGAGGTTATGAACAGCTGTCATCTTCTGAATCCAGCTGTGCTGCCTGCAGGCTTTATTTGCACACCTCTGCCTCTAACCCACCTTCCTCATTTCTCCCTCTTTTCCCAGTACTGCCTAGTAGGATGCCAGAAGTTATTTCCTCCCTTCAGCTATGCTGGCAAATGGATCCTGTAAATGATCTAATATGCTTTAGGCAAAGTTAGTTAAGTTTAAAAGGCTACCAAAAGTGATTTAAGCTACCTGGATGATGTTTTGCATGAAGGAGATGAAAGAGCAGCAGAGCTCTAAGGTCAGTAACCTCTTGCAGAAAGGTTGTAGAACACCCATGGGTTAAACATCTTTAACTGGCCAGGTGAACATCTATCTGTAGTGTGTGGAGAGCAGATGTAAGAGCTTCTGTCACTGTAAATGCTCTCCTGCAACTGCCTGTGCTAGTATCACTACTTTGATTAAAAATCACATGCTGGGGGTTGTAGACCGACGTTTTCTTGGCTAAAATCCATGCCACTGGAAACCTTCATCTCCCCCAGGCAAGTTGCTATTGCCCCTTTGGTGATAATTATGGCCTCACTAGAGCCTGCAGAGCTCCCACACTGGCTGTGGAGCAATCAGCCAGAAAAGCTTAGCCAATTTAAATGGGTGATTTGCACTAACCCAGCTAATTTTGCCTGAAGTGGTTTTATTGTTCCTCTGGTTCTGCAGTGGGGACAGCAGCATCTTCTGTTGGCACAGCTAGACATAGGGGAGGCCATGGTACAGATGCTGCATGGTGTCCAGGTGGGACAAATGGGCAGCTGGTTGAGTAAGGACCCTCCTCAGCACTGTGTCCAACCTTGGGGTTTAAAGTCAAGGAAATGTTCAAGTATCCTGTGAGGTGGCTTGATGAGTAGAGATGGGCCAAAAACTCTACAAGTGTATTTCAGAGGTCCTTTTAGGTAAATAAAGAAGGACAACTGTAAATTAACATGGCAGTTTGTTCTTCCATAGCAGAAAGCACTAGGTACTTTTCAGGCTGTGGATAGGTGATAACAGTGAACTTTATCATCCAAGTCTGGATGTTTTTAAGCATCATGTAATTTCAATGTTAATTTGAATTAGGTTTATGTGTAAAACTAATTCAGTGGGAGTATTTGGATGGTGTACAATTTAAGATTTTGCTGTAAAAGAAGTCAAAGTGCATAGATAAGTTTTTCATGCTAAATACAAAATGATTAAATTCATGGTACGAATTAGAATCTTCCAGATCTATGATGTCATGTTTGTATTTGTAGTAGGGAATCTCACGAGTGAGATTTGTGAAAAGCAAATTACATCTTTAAAGTCTGAGAACTACCTCTGAAAGGCTTTTGTATGTTCCTACCTTAAATATTTTGAAAAGTGTACAGAGTTCCTTTGCATTGTAATTTTTATAGGTGTATTTTCCATGTTATTTAAAAAATAATGCCTGCAACTACTAATGTTACCTAATGGCTAATAAACATTTGGTGCTCAGAATAGACGTACAGGTTTGAATGGCCTGAAAGATCTCTGACTATCTGTCTTTGCCTGTTATATTGTCTACATGTGAATTTTGTGATAAAGTTTGTGGTAGGATCTAAAGTGCCCAAAAAAGTAATAAATGCATTAAAACGTACAAGAAATTTTCCGAATGAGCAGACAGAGAGCAGGCACTACTGTGGACAAAATAGAATTAAGCTCCATCCAAAACCTCATCCCACTAAAGATATTTTATACTTAATTGTTTCAGAGAAGTTCATGATAAAACCTTCAGTGAACTGAAAACAGTGGAGAAATCAATGTAATGAGCAATCAACATCTGAAGCAACTGAGTGGCAATGAGAACACATCAAAGCTAGTTTTCAGTGAAAGGATGGAAATTACTGAAACTTCACAGTGTTTAGAGACATTGTGGTTCTGTCTTTGTCAGGATGAGGTCCTAGATCTCCTGTACTGGATGCTTCATTGTGTTTGCAGCCCATGGGCAAAACCTAATTGTTAGTTATTGACAACAGAGAATGTCCTCTTGAAGTTTTTTGCTTTTGTGAAAAGAGTTTCTGCTTCCCTAGTGATAGACAGGCTTTTAGCTGAATTTTTCTGTTGGGAATATTTCTGCTTTGGAGAGCTTTACTGATGAGCCTTCAGTGTTGGGGTTTGGATAAATCATCCAAACCAGTGAAGTTATCCAATTTAAAAAAAAAAAAAGATATCAGTCCTGCCTCCCTGGAGTCTGTTTTAACAGCTGTACTTTAAACTCAAGAGCTCAGTGAAGCTTCAATGATGAATCATTTTTGATGCTTAGTATTAATTAGGAAACCTTCTCTAAAAAATGAGGCAAATTAAAATAATTAGGAAATTGTTAACGTGTTGGCCCTTCATGTGTGTTGTTGAAACACAAGCATAACAAGGTGTATGGCAGGTGGAAATACCATAAGGCAAGACATACAGCAGTGAAGTCCTGAAGGACAGTGGTTAGTACCTTTATTCACCAGCCTTGCAGTAATCCACTTTGCTGACATATGCCCTTCTCTAGTTCTACACTGGTGCCACTTTCTTCAGTTTTACTCATTGAGTCACCACGTAGCTGTCCATAAATCTGTTTAAATAAAATTCTTGCATGTTATCCTGTAAATATATTATGTAAAGCTGTGCAGAAATCACAGGTGCTTGAGCAATCTCTGGAAGTATGTTCAGGTTATGAATGATCTTATATAAAAATTCAGAATGGAATTATACAGCATGTTCCTGTAAAGTCTCTTCAAGAAGTCTTTTAGCATAATCCTAATCCATCCACTGTTCTCTTATTGTGTATGACTAGTGACTGTCTCAGTCATTTGTGTTGCTGCATCCTACATTTGGTTTTAGGGGGAAGAAAGTCCTGATTCACATTAGTTTTGCACATGCATAAATGGAAAACTGAATCAAATGGATGCACTTTTTCAGCCTATCATGGTTTTCAGTGAGCATGGGAAGCACATACAGTGTCAGAGAAGTCAGCCTGAAGGCCTATACTGAAAGAGAACACCACGGGGAGTAAGTTGTTCTCTGAGAGTAATGTCAATAAAAGAATTGAAAATGGCCTTAATTCAGAATAGGAATTGCAAAGAAACAAATACCCTGTCCCCTCTGAACACAATATGAGAAATACAAAGATATCCCCGATTTGTGAAACAGACAGACAAATTATTATGACAGATGTCAGCTGCCAATAATGGAAAGCACTTACTCTGGTCCATATGAGTTTGGGCAGTGTGTACCAGGAAGAGTACAGCCTCCACTGGCTGCAATGCAGGGAGACATTGAGGTCTTGAAACTAATGGCTAACAGATTTATTCTGGTTAGCTGAAAACATCATCTGATGAGGAATTCATAAGTAATAGCCGTCATGGGTTCAGCTATTTCCAAGACAGAAAGATAATCACCTTCCTCTTGGTAACAGAAATTTCCTATTGCAGTGTGTGCTCTAAATCAGATGAGATATGTGCATCAGACAGCATGGTTTAGCAGGCAGAAATTGAATTTTGGGATGACACCTGATCTGTGGGTACCCATGCTCCCTGGTAATTCACTCCATAGGTTACTAGTTGACCTTTTTACCTCGAGGAAGTGGGCAAGGGGCAGCAATAAGATTATTATTATTTGGTCTTCCCAGTCTCCCTAGTTGTCAGGATTTAAGAGAGAGCTGTCTCACAAAACTGGCAATAATCTAGGTGCGATATGTCATTTTTCAGAGCAGGACTAACATAGACAAATGCTACTCAGGCTGATGAAGATGGTGGTGTACTAGCTTGAAGCTTCTGCCTCACCAAGTAGATCTGTTATTTCAAGGTTCATTTCACTGCTGCCATATTCAAAATGGTGGTTAACATCTGCACTGCAAATGCTCTTTTATCTACGCTTGAGGAATACAAAAAATGCTTAATTTAATTGCAGTAAATTCTTCCAGAAGGGTTGTAAGAAGTCAAAGATCTTCACTCGTGTGTTTCTCAACAAAAATCAGGATGGATGTGTTTGGAGATCTTAACGTGAACCACGCTTTCCTTTTTCCCTCTGTGAGGACAAGCGCAATGGTAGGACTGCATTTTCAGTCCTTCCAGCACAGCACCAGTTGATTCTCTGTGGGAGTTGTCATGTTTCTTATCCATTAAAGCAGACCCCTTAATAGCTCCTATCACAGCCAGGCAAGCTTTAGAAGTTCGGAGTGTCTCTTATGAGACCTGGTATTATACATCTAATTCAGACAAGTATGTCTCTCAATCACTATTGCATTGTTTCCAAAGAAAATACGAGAATTATCCTTTCCTCTCTGACGCATCAAAGCCCAGCTCATAGGAGAGCTAAATCTCCTGGCAAGAAGGTTGTGGTAAGATTTGCTATTCAGCTCTGCAACAGCCAGTGTGCAAAAGCTGACTAAATACCATTGGATTGGTTGTCAACATTTAGCTGTGCATGCTTGACAGAAGTTTTCTCTCTGATGTGTTCCCTCTATAAGGGGAACTGCGTAGATTGTATACAATCTTTACAATGCTTTTGGTTATTGAACCTAAAACAGTGATTCTTTTTTCTACAATAGGTAGGAAAAACTACTATTGTTGCCATCTGTAGATAGTAGCATGAGTAAAAAAGGAATTTCTCTTGAGTAACAAGTTTTCAGATGTGGTCCCATTGAAAAAAGAAGGTCCATCCAAAATACAGAGAGAATTGATACTAAAAGTTTAGTTCTGCTTTGTCTGAAGATGTTATCTGTGTTATGGAAAGTAAGTAGGGGAATTTCAGCCTGCAGGTTAGGACATATTTAACCTTGACTGTGGAAACTGTCACATGGTGGGAGTTCCAGAGATCGGGATGAACACGTGTTTGGTGCCAGGTCTGGCCTGCCTGTAGTTTCCATCTACCCTCTGGTGTTGACAGCACCTCTTGAAGTAGGAGGTGGAAGCAGGACCACCCCAGTCGGCTATGGCTGGTTTTTCCATTGGCATTGGACAGACCTCAGAGTTTGGAGGCACAAGCTTTGGCCCTGTAAAGGGGAGAAGCTTTGAGGCCAAAACATTCTTTCCACAAAAGGGAGACCTTTTCTCTCATTTCAGTTTAAGCAGAGTTGAAACTACAGGGAAGAACCCAGTCTGCTGTCTCCTGTCCCTCTTGTAGTGGTGACACATGATATTGGCCATGGATTTTGTTTTGTAGCAAGAGCCACTAAATTTTAAAAAATCTTCATTCTCTAGAAGTATATTCAAGATCTGAAGCAGTGTTTTAAAGAGCAAGAATGCCATTTTTATTAGAATTTGAGGTTATAATAATGTCTTTCTGGTTGGGAACTAACTGATTTACATCAAGCCCCAACTTAAAACATTGTGCTTGGAGCACCATGAATACAAAATTCTATCCTTTCCTATCCCATGTATAGGAGGAATCCATCATAATTGCAGATACAATGAAGCAGTGGATTTTGACATTTTATTAAAGTTTGGACATGTAATCACTCTTCAATGTTCTGTTCAAAGAACTCTCTGCAGAAAATAGCATAAAATTACCATGCACTGATGATAGAGAGAAGCACTGAACTTCCGATTTATGCTCTCATTACTGGCTCCATCACGTTCTCAGTTCTTTGTTGTGTTGCCTTTATGGCTTCTGGTGTTCTGAGAGTAAAGTTCCCACTCATTTTTGGAACTGTAAAAGGACATAAATAATAATGGCTGAATTCTGGTATGATATGGGTTAACAGAAAGTGTAGAAGTTCTTTAATCAACTCTCAAAAGCAAAGCAGATATATTTTCCTACTGTTTTCTTTCGATTTCTTTTCCAAACATACAAGAAAAGTTAACTGTTTCTGACCATTAGTTGAGGTAGATGTTGTATTATATTTCTCTGTGGTAAGGTTCTTACATATTTCTTAAATACTAGCATCAAAATCTAGGCTCTGATTATAAACAAAGTCACTTTCTTTTGTAAAGTTTCTTTTGTAATTACTGTCACAAGGATTTTGTATAAAAATATTTGTATAAGTTGCCTTTTGCGCACATCTTGGCACAAGAACGTCATCTTAGCTAAAATGGAAGAAAAATTGTTTATGGAGAGAGAGAAAAACTCTAATCTCAAGAGAAGTGTACCATGTCTGAAGAAAAACATGCTTTTACTGCTAAAAGGATTATTAAATAAATACTACGTTCAGGTAAGTCATAACTTTTCACCTCATGTCAGCTGCAACTTCCAAAAAATAGTTTATTATTATGACTTTACTAAAATAGGTGGGAAAGGAATTGCCTGCTCTGTTTATTTACCAGTGAATAGAAGAAAGGGGGGGAAAAAAATCAGGTATTCAAACAAAAGTTTAAAAAAAAAAGATAGAGAAGGTTGTAAATTCTTTGTACTGTCTTTGACTTTGTACTTTTTTGCATATTTGAACTTTCCCTCCCAGGATTTTTTCATATGGCAGATTTCTGTACATAGGTGGTTTTCTTAAAGAGCTTGCAGATACAGCCTTTAAAAGTGTCCTTCAAGTCAGTTAGTAGATGGTCTCAACTTCTATAAACAGATTAGGCTTTGTCAAAGTTTTTGGGGTTTGGTTTTTTTTAAGGGGGGGTGGTTGGCATCTTTATTGGCAAGGTGTGATGTAAGGTGTAGCCTATCACATTATTTTTCACTATCCATTCAGAAGTCATCTGTGACAACTTATACTCTTACAGGCAAATCACATGGGTGATGAATATGCCTTCATGAAAGCATACAGAGATCTTCTGGTTAAAGAAAAAAGTGAGCATGGTTGCTTCTGCCAGAGTACTTTTCTTAGAAGTGATGATCTCTTGTGTAGTAGCTTTGCTGATGTAGCCATAAGGCTTGGAAGATTCTAATTTTACCTCCTATTCCTCCAACAACCAAACCCTTCACTTGGATACAGCTGAGGTGGGTGAAGAGCACTTTACCTGGTGAAGAGTTCAGTCTTAACAATAAGCTGTAGCAGCTTAAGATACTATTTGGTCCAGCTGTTTCTGGGTGCTCTGCTCCCATGGCACAACCAGTAGAAGGAATATGCTAGTGCTCCGCAGCCAAGTCTGCAAAATCTAGGAGTTTAGCTTATGCCGTTGCAGTCACTGATAAACGTGTGCTTAATTCTTATGGATTGTTTGCCTAGGTAAGCTCAGCACAACCCCTCTGTTTAAGGAAAATGGCCTCTCAAATCTTCTGGCAATGTTGTTTGTCAAAATGAAATATTTTAAATAGTAATGCTCTGCCAACCTGGCCTGTTTGATTGAAGTGGATTAGGTTGGGCTGTTTGTGCAAGAGCTTCTTTGCAGGTGGGTAGAGGGGGCTGCAGAGGAAAGGATGAGTGACAGATGACAGGCAAGCCTGTTACCACCTGGGGCACGGTGGGCACTGCCTCCACTGGTGCAGCAGAACTGAGAGTCAGCCTGGAGGGCAGTCACAGTCTGAGGGAGGCTCTGTTGTCATCAGTACAGCTGGAGCAAGGGCTCTCTAATGAAATTGTCCTGTGAATGGGTGTGGCTGTGGAAGGTGGTGAAAGAAATGTGTGATTTGAAGATATTGTAAATATTTCATCCATGGATTTGGAGAAGACACCCTCATAAATAAAAGTTAATTTTGAAGTTGAAACTTGTATGTGAGTGCAAATGCACGTTATGAATAATGTCTGAGCAGAATGACTTTGGGTTTCACTGGAAAACTGTTCCATCTGGTGAAATGAAAACCAAAACCGCTTCCAAAATACAACAGTAAAAAGTTACTAGGGTTTGTTTCTCTGATGTATTCTTTTATGCCTGCAGGATGCAAGAGCCAATTTCATTTAGTCACCTTGACTTACAGTAAGGGAATGATTATGGAGTGGGCTTCAGAGCATGTAGTCAAGAGTCTGTGAAAAGTTTATACTTTATCTGCTAACAGTATTAAACCTTATGCTGCTGTTTCTCACTGCTTCTGTAACCTGCCTCATACAGTGAGAAAGCAAGGGGCCATGAATCCAAGTCTTCAACCAGCTGCTGTTAGCTGTCTGCAAGCTGACCCCATGTGTATTTGCTAACATGTAATTCTTAGCAGAACTGGCACATCAGTCCTCTGTGTAGGTTACTACAGTTTTCCCTTCATAGGGCTAAGATGTTGCACAAAGCTGCATGTAGCAGCACTAGAAACAGAACTCGTGACTCCTTTAAAAAAAGAAAAAAGTAAATTAGACCAAAGACTTGTTTATTCAACTAAGTTGTCTTTTGAACTGAATAAATGAAATGTGTTTTAGCAATGCTATTTGTGTATCTGTCTATTGAAAACACTTACGGAACAGATGCCTTGGCATGCCCCATCTCACAGTAGGGGTTGTGTGTGAATGAGCTGGGACTGCTGGTACAGGAGAAGCTCCTGTAACTGCAACAGTGGATAGCAAACACAATTGAATTTTGTGATAGATGTCTGGATGCTGGATTAAGTAATTTACTTCTAGAATTTCTCAAAGAAAGGCTCTCTTGAAAGTCAGGTATGCCATTCTTTACAGGTATTAGATTCGAGAGGTTTTAATGGTTAAAGCAGTAGTAATATGGGCTTACAAGATTTTGGTTCAAATCCTGGCAGTACCCTGAGGCCCCAGTGAATTCAGATCACTTATCCTACCTCTAGGGAATCCAATGTACTTTGGCTTCTGTGAGTCTGACCAGTTGGTACCGTGAACATGTCATCTTCCAACTCAGCATTGTTGGCTGGACAAACTGCCACCCTTGGAGCTACTTGCAGGTATTTGTCATGCATCCTGCCAGCAGACTTCTGCTATTTCAGATCTGCCACTTAAGCTGCTCATGTCATCACTTCTTAGACTGTTTAAGGGGAAAAATGTGCATTTATTGCCAAAGATCTACTACTATATATAGTTGTATAAGCCAATTTAGCTCACTGACTGAAAACTGTTAAGGAGGGGAGAGTAATCTCTTCTGGTACAGCTATATCCAGAAGAGAAGATGCCCATGGTTTGCCATTTTGAGGGCTGGTTTTGACACGTTTCTTTCAGAAAAGCTTATAAAAGGTGTGCTGTCTTACAGTGAAGGAAATCTGTAGAGGAGTGTGGGCATTCATTAGGAGGACATAGCAGTAGGCATGAGGAATGTTTCTGAAGCAGACAGACCTCTCATCTGGAATCGTTCTTGATGCAAAGCGTGTTTGATTGTCAGTGGTCATCTTTACGTAGATTTGAAGATGGGATTTCAACTGGTAAAAGCACAGTACCCTGCTCTTCTGAAAGATGTATTTCCTTGTCAACTGCAGTTTTCTACTGATGTTGTCTGAAGTCATCCTCTCTGCTCTGTATATAGGCATTGATGTGGAGAGTGTGCGCTTGTGGACTTGGTGTTCCCAGCCGTGGCTCCAGAGTTTGCTTACAAACATAAGGTGGGAATGGCAACATGAAAAAGCAGTCTTGATTCCTAGCCAAGTTTTTTGTTTCACCTCTAAGTTAAGCCCTCAGCTTGTGAGCCACTCGCTCCATTTGGTCCTTTTGAGCTGGGCTCTCTACCGTATCTCTAAGTAGTTCTTACTTTGAAAGGGCAATCTTATTATGAGGAATATTGATGTTATTTGACAAGCCTTTATTATACACATTGAGCTGTCTGTTCTCTTCCTTTCCAGCTTCAAGATCACTCCAAAAAGTGCTAACAAATTAGGAGCTTCTTGAAATTAGCTTAACATGAAGAAGCAAATATACTCAATTCAGTTACTGGTTTAATGCAGATCAAGATAATATTCTCACCTAATTCCCAAAGGCCCCTAAAGGAAAAGCGCAATTCCATGCTGGCATCCATACAGATAAAAGGTAGTATAATTGCATTATTTGGAAACTACTGCAAGCTACTTCTCTTTTCCCTTTCATTTAAAAACATTTTGAAGACACTAATGCTGCGGGGAGAGAGGTTTAACACCTGAGCACTGGGAATTTTTTTCTTAGTCGTCTGTTCTTCCAGAATATTTCTGAGAACTGTGGTTTTGTTTTGGGGAAATGAAAAGACGAAAGAGCTGGTAGAAGGTTTAGAAAGACCTGTCAGGGGCATAAAATGGTTAATTTGCATTCCAGAAACTCTTGTGTTGTCTGGAAGAAATTAGTTGATAATTTCCTTTAGGCTGAGGTTTTTGTTGGGCAGGAACAGATTTGTTCAGATCTAGATGTTACTGCTCAAACTTCTGTTAGAGTGTGAGAGAGATACATGATAGTGGCCCAGCTGGATGGTACTGCAGCAGCCTTTGACTATTGAACTACCCTCAAAAAACTTGTTGACACCGTCAGCTGGGTGGTTGCATGGTGGGGTCTTGTTTGGAGACCAGTTACACATTCTGTTTCATCAAGTGCTAAGTTGGTACCTCAGTAGTGAAAAAAGATGAAGTGTGTATGAACCACTCCTTGGGATCTCTCCATGTGTCACGTACCCTGGAGCACAAATACTTCTCAGGAGCTGAAGACGTTTTGATTGCTTATTTCTGTATTTAGGTAGATATAAACCCAGACAAATACTAGCTGCCAGTTGCAGATACAGAAAATACCCTTCCAAAAGAATGAGATAGTTGGATTTGGGCTGCTGGTTCTTCTCACAGCCTTTACGAGTGCTCCTTAGGCTGGTATCCCCATTCTCAAGCATTTGCTAAATTTGCAATTTAAGAGTTCCACTTTCTATTGCAACAAAAAAAGTATAGTTTTTCTGGAGGAGAAGGGGGCTGTATGATTGTTTTTCTCACCTTTTTTTTTTAAATTCTGAGATGATATTTCTTTTGGTACAGCCTTCTCTTTAACCTCAGTGTACACTGCCTCTACTTAGAAAACAGTGTTAGTATCACAACTCCTCAAAAAAGATACTTTTTAGATTGTGATACATGTCCCCTGGAAATTGGAAATGGAAAATGAATTGGATTTTTTGTGTCTTGCAACCGTTGACCCATGCTTTAGATCAATGCAGGCTCTGGCTGAGTCTTCCTCTTTTTTCTTTCCCACATTTAGCATGTAGTACTGAACAGCTAGCCCAGCTTACGAGTCACATTTTTCTAGCTCTTTTCAGAGAGCCACACAAAACAGTCAGCTGTCTACCTGCTGTAAAAGCAAAAACCCACCATTCTTAAACTAGATGCACATAATATGGTAATGTAACTAGCTATCATGAACAGGAAAGTGAACAAATCCTGGTTACTGTAAGTGTTCTTGCTTCTCGGTATCTGCACCTGCTGAGTCACATTTAACTTTCCTCTGTGATATGGCAAATTAAGTACTTAACATTTTTCCCCTAGGTATTTTGCATAAAGAAGCACAAAGCTTATTCAGGTTTTCTGGTTAACAGGATGCTACCCTGAGAGCACCTAGTGTGCTCTTCAGGACTGAATAGCCCACACATCTTGCCACAGATTTGAGACTTGTCTGTCTGAAAGGAAGAGGATTTCAGAGGGCTCTTTGAAGGACTGTGCTGATAAGGAGGCTGACATCCCTATCTTAAGCTGAAATGTATCTTATTGTTTTAGCTATTAACCCAGTAGTCTGCACTACCTAAAATGCCTGAATTACAGGGAAGGTTAGTATCTTCTGCTGTATTTTCCTTGGCAGGTTGATTGCTCAGTCTAAACTTGAGCCTGTTGGATTCCCTTCTTAAATTAGCTGTCTACCAAACTTTCTTTGTGTTAATCAGAATCAGTAAATATTAGCATACTTTACGTAAGGCACATGAAAAGACTGTTGCTGGGGTTGTTTTAAAACCCTCAAACCTTTGCCAGATGACTTGTGACCAGGTAGCGTTCTTATGCTGACTTGCCCAGGGTGAACACCTCCACTTTTTTCAGTCCTGTATACCAGACAGCGATGGTTGCTCAGTGCAGTGTTGCATGTGAATCCAGAGACCACCCACTGTTCCTAAACACAGGGATTTCAAATCCTTTGTAACCAGGAGAGACTTTGGATGAAGTTTGCCAGAAATCTAGTAGGAGCCAACATAAAAGAGTTGTATGGGTCAACCAATTTAGCTTTTGGAATCAGCATAGCCTAATCCCTCTGGTGATAGTGGTCTGCCTTCTAATTTTAGTCTCTTTCAGTTTACTTGTAAAGCACAATGGACCAGTGGAAAAAATCTGCATTTTAAAAAAGTTTTTGAAGCACAGGCATGAGTCATACCTGTCCCTGCAGGCCGTTAAAAAGCTGCCAACAGTTAGCTGGGAAGAAGTGTATTTAAACTGTGCTCATGCCAATTTAAATCACTTTATTCAAAAGCATGAATGAGGTTGTAGTATTCCATTAAGACTGTTGTTATCAAATTTTAATGAGGAACTATATTTACACAAGCAGCAAATGAGTTCTTCCCAGAATTTTCTTTTTAATCAAATATTCCTAAACATTCTCTATGATTTTACAAGGGACAAAAGTGAACATTTTACAATTTTGTCCCAATGGGGAATTCAGCTAACAACTGGGGCTGTGTTTAAATAACTGCAGAGAAATTGAAATTTAGGTTCATCAGCGAATGATCTGGTCAGTGGCTCGTAGCATGTTTTGTTGAAGGTAGGTAGTAAAATGGGGATTATTCAGATCTGGCCGGTTTTCAAGGCACAGGTTTGTTCTATGTATGAAATTAGACTAAAGGGAAGAGTCCACACGATGTGTGAAGCTTGTGTCGAAGGTTAAATTACAAGGAACCTAACTAACGGTAGTCTGTGCTTTGATTTTTTGCCAACTTTCTGATCAAAAAACGCAGGACTTCTGATAAATACCAGACTGCAGACTGGTGCTCTCATCCTCCTCCCTCCTGCTTTCCTTTCCCACTTCCATTCAGTCTCTCCCTGCCACATCAGCAGGCCTATGACATACAGCAGGATATTTTTCCATTTCTGTGAAAAAGATTGGCATACATAAACCAGTTTGGCACTGATTGAATATTAGAGATGGAGTATGATAATAAAAGGAAAGTGGGTAAAAAAATCCCTAGAGATTTGTCAGAACATTGCTGGCATTGCTTAAGCAACCTTATAGCTAATAACCAGCTTTAGTAGTTGCTTTCAGCAAAATAAAAGGAATAGGAACTAGGACATATATTTGCACAGGCTTTATTACAGAACCTTAAATCCCTCTTCTCGTCTACTAATTTCAAATAATAGTTTGCAATATTCTGCATTTTGTTCTCTAATTTTTGAATAGTTTTAAGATACTTCCCTGTACAATCAACCACACTGGTGACTTGGACAGTCCTAGACATTTTACTTTGTAGCATTCCATTGGTAAATCAGTAACTTTAGATGGACTACATTTCCTTAAGTAATTGGACGTGTGAAATACTGAGTCTCCATAAAGTTACAAACTTTAAAACCTTGGATGCCATCTAATTTTGTGGTTACAAGTGAATGGAACAGCAAACCAAAAATTTCTGAAATCTTTACTTTAGTCCATCCTGCCTATAAATAAAGAAATTGTAAGCTTCAAACCCCAGGAATTTAGCTAACTGTCTTGCTATTTAACCCACAGTGAATGGACTGGTTTAGGGAGTGCATTAGTTGCATCACACTGAACTGGCAAGTTGGCAGAAGTTTTTGGAGAAATGGTTAAATATGTGATGTCTGAGGTTATGTAAAGGTTGTAACATGCAGTTTTCCTAGAGGGTAGAAACAGGGGGTTTTGACTTACAGTTTTTTTGAATTTTAGTAGAAATATTATAGCTTGATAAAGGGAGCATAAGCTTTCACTGAACGAAATGCTTTCCCAAAAGAAGCTTAGATGTAAGAGTGGACAGTTATGGTCATTTTCTTTTTTTACGCTGTAGTTCTTAGGTTTCATACAGGTAGCACTGTTTGAAAATATCTCTGAAACACTATGAAATGTGCCACCTAGTTCATACTTCTTGCATTCTATGAAATATCTGCTTTAAAGAGCTGTGCTGGTAAAGCTAGATACGGTGTAAAAAAAAAAAATTACTGGCAATTGTCATCCCACTCATCTGGATGAGAGACTAGTTACCCTAAATTCTGCCATGCTGTGTTTCTTGCAGAGGCAGGCAGGCGTGCTCTATGGTTTCTAGACTGGAAGTACCTGTTCAGGGAAGAGTTCTTTTAGATGGGGCAGGTTTACTGGCCTGCTTGCTCTGCCTGTAGCCCCTTTTGACATGCAATTGCACGGCATAAGGTTAATGACAGTGGGTTAGCAAGCCTTCAAAGCATCTGGTGTGACCCCAGCATGCCTGGCATTCCTTTCTGCTCTGCAAAGTTTTGGCATCTATCCTCCACTGCAGGGAGAATGTACTCAGGAGAAACCAGCTCACGTGGCTCCCCCAGGCCTCTGGAGAGGGGAGAGTTGTCATGGCAATATATCATGAGGGCTCATGGAAGAGGAGTAAATCCCCTGCTCTGTGCTCTAACACAGGCAAGGGTTGGGTGAGGAAAGGAAGCTGGACCAAGCAGGTATAATGTGCAATTTTCCTCTTTGTAACCACCACTACCACTTAATGGTAGGGCAGAGCGTGCGCTGTGGAAAAATGGCCATTTCTGTGTACCAGAGACACTCTGGGCTGCAAGGAGTCTTCTGTGTCCCACCAGGTCATAGTGCTGCCCAGATAAGCCCATGCCCTTTCCTGGGGCTCACCGAGCTTTCTGTCTCCAAAGGCAATGTGAGCAGAACTGCACCTTTCCTGCAGTGGCTGCTTCCAGCTGCTCTGCAGATGTGTCCAAGAATGGCAGAAAAAAGGCCAAATATCCTCTAGATATCTTCCTGGTACAGATATTAGACAAAGTAAAGAAGTATTACTGTACCTGGTGCACTCACCGATGCAGAGGAGCTCATTAGAGAGGTTAAGACTGGAGGCAGCGTAGGCTGTAGCGACCATGCCACCGTTTAGTTTCTGATCTTGAGGAACATGGGGCTGGCAAAGAGCGAAGTTGGGACCCTGAGCTTCAGAAGAGTGAACTTTAAACTGTCTGAAGAATTAGTGGATGAGATCCCCTGGAAAACTGACCTTAGGTACAGAGGAGCTGGCCAGAGCTGGCAACTCAGTTGACACAACAGAAGGAGAGGATGTCATCCAGAGGGACCTGGACAAGCTCGAGAAGTGGGCCCACAAGAACCTCACGAGGTTGGAGTCCAAGTGCAAGGTACTGCACTTGGATCAGGGCAATCCCAGACATGAGTACAAACTGGGAGATCTCACTGACAGCAGCCCTGCAGAGGAGGACATGGATGTTTTGGTGGACAAAAAGCTGGACATGAGCCAGCAATATGCACTTGCAGCCCAGAAGGCCAGTGGCATCCTGGGCTGCATCGAAAGCAGTATGGGCAGCAGGGCGAGGGAAGAGATTCTGCTCCACTCTCGTGAGACTCCGCCTGCAGTGCTGCATCCAGGTCTGGGGTCCTCTGCACAAGAAATACGTGGACCTCCTGAAGGCAGTCCAGAGGAGGTCCATGAAGATGATCAGGGGGCCGAAGCACCTCTCCTGTGAAGACAGGCTGAGAGAGCTGGGGTTATTCAGCCTGGAGATGAGAAGGCTGCAGGGAGACTTCACGGAGGCTTTTCAGTTCCTCAAGAGGGTTTATAAAAAAGAGAGAGTGATGTTTTACGCAGGCGGGTAGTGACAGGCAAGGGGGAATAGTTTTAAACTGAAAGTGGAGAGATTTAGCTTAGATGTTAGGAAGAAATTCTTTAGCCAGGTGGTAGGAAGGCACTGGAACAGGTTGCTCAGAGAAGTTACGGATGCCCCATCCCTGGAATTGTTCAAGGCCAGGTTGGATGGGGCTCTGATCAACCTGATCTAGTGGGTGGCATCCAAGCCCATGGTGGTGGAGGCTGGAACTAAATGATCTTGAAGGTCTCTTCCAACCCACATCTTTGTATGACTCTATGACTCTGTGTCCTGCAGTCCAGACATCTCCTGCCTTGTTGATGCTTTAACATTGTACAGAAAAATGCTCCCCTGAATTCCATGGAGGAAGAAAACATGGTCAAGGATGGGAAAGGAAAGGAGTCATAAGGTGGGACAATAAGTCTTGTTAGACTGAGATGCTGTGGAGAGGGCAGCGGGGAGGAAACTACTGGGAAGTTACTGAATCAGGAGATTGATACAGGAGGCAGAGGGCAGGAGAATGGAAGACCTTGGGGATGGTGCTTACAGAGAAACCAGGAGGAGGAAAAGACGGAGAGAGCCTGAGAGATGCATACATGTTCTACAGAACAAACTCCTCTCCAAAGCTGAGACTCAAGGGTCCTACACTTGTGTTACCCACAGACTGCCCTGAAACTTACTGGCACATCATATTCATCTTCCTCTAGTGCTTTTGCACCAAAGGTGGCATCGTGCTGTACTCCTCACTGCTGGCTAGCCACAGTGGTGGGGCATTGCATGGGGGCTCAGGCTGTCCTATGCCACTGGCACACTGCACAGGGAGTCAGTGTGTTGCCAGATGATGGGGTGAATTCCCTTGAAGCTATAAACTGGATGCCAGAATGCCACGCCTGAAACGTCGGAAAGTTTGCCTTTGCAAACTTGGTGCACATGCACAGGTGGATAATGATGTATAATAGATTACAACCTCAGACACTGTTTTTTTCCACAGAATCTGTGTCTTCCTTAGTATGTACCGTGCACAGGGCTGTTGTGGTAAGCAGCTTTTTAAGAGTAAGAGCATCTTATTCCTGTCATTTCAAATTCTTTTGAATGCTTGGTTTTGTAACCTTTATCCTGCCTTTAGGTAAGACAGGTAGGAAAAGTGATTTGACATTTTTAATAGTTTTCTTCTTTACATTCTTTCTAAATCCTTCTGGTTTAATCTGTAATTCTAGGAATTCTTCTGTCTGTAGCCTAAAGGCTCATCACTAACCCCTTATCAGTCTCATGTACCAAAAATGAGGGACAGAAACTATTTGTAAATAAATTTCTATAGATTATGACAGATAAATAAGAACTTCTCTTGCCAATTAAAATTAAGCTATCTCCAAAAAACCCAGGAAAACTTAACAGAAAAGAGGCAGTAGATACCAGTCCTCTTATTTGCATTCCGTGCAAAGGACAGATATTTTTGCTTAACCTTCCAAGTCCAAACACACATTTCTTTTTCTGTACGAAGGTGATTTGCCAGCCTGCTTATATTTGAGTGAAAACAGTTTGAACATTGGTGTTCAAAGGCGGAAATGCACACTTCTCCAATTAGGAAACAATCCTGTCAGTATAAACAAAAGCAACTCAACTCTCTCGTTGAAATATTGAAAAAAGGAACTGATTACGGTTAATTTTTATTTTTTGAATTGTTTGTCATCTGTTGATCAGCAAGAAGGGCTTGTGCTTTGTGTGCCTAAGAACAGTCTCTAGTGCATGATTTTCTAGCTTTATGGACTATTGTCATATGCAGAATCTGTGAAATGACTATAAGAGGAACATAAGGTAAAATTGTTAAAAATGAAGCCCAGGCAGGGACTGCTATCTTCATATTGTGCCAACTGAAAACCCTGTGCCCGGGTGGCCTCTGGCTGCTGGCATGGCAGCCACTGCCCTTGACTTCAGTAAGGATATCTGGGAGAGGAGTGGGCCAAGGGAGGAAGGTGGATGGGATGCGTGGTTCCAGCTTCCTCCGTGGTGCAGGCGCGGGAGCCAGCGGCTTGCAGGGGCTGTACTGCGGGTCCACTCGGCTTGTGCAGTGTGTAATGTGCAAGGTCGTCTCTTCAGGAAATTTAGGAATGTACTCTGGTCTCTGAAGCAACTGCTGCTGTGGCTCAGAAGCACAGCCCAGTTCAATGTGAACTTGAGTGATTAGCACAGCTATTACTGCATCTATAAATAGAATTCATCTTACAATATATTAAGTTTAATGATATAATAAATAGATTACAGTTAACTTTAATAGGAGCACAATGAATGGAGATGCAGTTCTTATGAAGATCTGCTGCCATTAGTGAATGCTTTGCAAGATGCATTATATGTAATACCTTCTTCTTCCTTTGAAAAATGAATAATCTAACAATACTGTGTGACAACAAAACATAAAAAAGCAACTCATAATGTTTCTGTTGCATAGAAAGCAGTGAAGTATGTGCAAGTGCAGGTTGCATTATCCACCTTAACTCTGCTCCTTATAAATAAGCACTGGGAAAAGATGTTTATTATATGATAATATTGCTAGTTTTAGAACAAACCATATATTTCTATGTAGGAAACTTGCATGTGGTTACTGTCACAGGGAATTAAAAGCAACAGGAAGCTTAGCTCCACTGATATTCTGTTTTAATTCATCATTTTCTTTAACAAGAAGAAAAATGCTTTGGGAAGAAAAATGTTTTGTTTTGGTTTGGTTTTTTCAGTGAAATAATATAGAGTTTGAAAGAGACAAGCTTCCTGGAGTTGTAACATGACATGTTTAAGGAAGATTGGCATTATACCCCCTGCCTGTCGTTCACCTTGTTGCGCTTGTTTCATGGTAAATCTTTGAGTGTCCCTTTCCATTTGTCAAAGACTAAAGTATATTTTTCAATGCAAATAAATTGCTCTGGTGATAATACAGTCCTCTCGGTTGGGAGGACAAAGCCTAAACCCCCAGTTCCTTGCCTTTTCACCTAAGGCTGTAGTCTTGCAAGTGTTCAAGGTAGCTCTTTTGGGGGCTTGGGGAGGTTAAAAAGGAGAGAACGGGCTATACCTCTTGCTATGCTGGCACAGACGTGTGGCTGTGCAGTGAGGGAGATGAGGAGTCTGACCTGGCTGGAAAATAGCCTGGCAAAAATGTGACCTGAGGTCAGTTGCCACCATGGTTGACCACAGAGTCATACAACAAAGGCTGTGGTGGCACCTGAGAAGGTGATGTAAGCATAGAAATGAATGGCCAAGGGTAGCCACGGGTGCAGAAACTGCTTGATTTTTTTCTTCTTCCCAGTGGCTGTGCTGGCTTAAATGCATGTGAAACTATAGCCGAGAGAGTGATGCCTCTAGGTGTAAATAATAGGCTTATGCTCTCTGCGTGGGACACTCAGGTCACAGCTCCTCATACCTTTTTCTCAGTGGTGTAGCTGGCTCAAGGAGTTTGTGCCCTGCCTGTGAATTGCTCATTTGCTTCTGCTGGCTCAGTTGATTGCGAAAGCATGGTGGAAAATTAAACCAGTAACTAGTTCTAAAAGAAAGGAAAAAGAAAACCCCAAGGGTAAAAACTTAAAACCGTCTCTCCTCACCCTGCATCAGTTAATGAATCTGGTTCACAGAGTGTTTCTACAGATGTTTGTTCCTGCAGAAATAAGGGCAAGAGCCATTCAGGGACAGGAATGAGCAGGTGAGACTGGGACATCTTTAAGCTGGTGTTATCAGCACGAAAGAGTGCATGGATCTGTTCGCTTCATTAATGGGGGTATGACAGCTTTGGCTGTACTCCTTTAAAATAACCTAAGCATCGAAGCATATGTTGCAAGTTCTGTGCCCAACTACAGGGAACCAACAAAGAGGACAGGATGTATGACCTTCAGAAGGGAGTTCTGCTCTGCCAGAGACACAGTGATGCCATATTACATTAAGCCTGTCTCTGAAATCTCCCTGCTCTTAAAACATAATTTGAAGTTTATTATAGGTATCCAATGCTGAAGTCTGTTATATACACTTCATGTTTAAATCCTTTTCAAAGCTGTTTTTTACAGCCATTAACTAGCATCTTTTGAATTCTATCACAATTTGTTTAGAGCTCCTTTTTTTAAGGTCAGTTGTTAAAAGAAAGTAGTTTATGGGAAATCTCTGCTACAGGTAGATACCTTTAAAATGGTATTTGTAACCAAAGTTCACACTACTCTAATAAGATCAGTATTTATAAGTAAATATTAATCTGATGTTTTTCAGTTGCTACCTATGCCATTTCCCTCAAAGCTTAAAGTCTTTTTACAATTTTGTTTGACTACAGTACCTTACTTTGCATGGAAATCACGGATAATCACGTGTGGGGAATTTCATTTTGAAAGCAGTCTTCAAAATGCTTTGCCAAGAAACATTATACAGTTAGTAAAACAGGTCAATATTGCCTATCATACTTCCTAATACGTATTCTCCACTCCACTTACTTAAGCTTTGGAAGACCTCATCCAACTTACTGCAGTGCGTCTCTATGTCCTTCCTACCAGAAGAGAGTTCTGACCCTTTCTCTACTTCATCCCAAACCTTAAGTTCATCAATCCTGCAAAAATATGTCATTTATCAGTAAGCTGCTGATCAGCGCATGTTGCAATGTCCAGAATTGCTTGTCCTACACTTGAACTACACAAGATCGTAAGTGTAAATTTCTTCCTGTAACTGTGTTGAGGAAAACATGCTGGAGTGAACTTTACTAAGCCTGCTGCAGGCATTGTAAATAAATTGAGCAGAAATTCCACTATCTAAACTGCTTCCAGGGAGCCAGGTTGCTCTTGTTCTTCCCTCACAGTTGGAACGTAGCAGCTGTTGGTCACAAACTGGTGCACCTAAATTCATTTCTTCAAGTTTGTTCTGCTGCATCAATACTGATGATATATTCTACAGTTGCCTGTGTGATAAGGTGCATCATACACCGTACCCTTGAACTTTGTTATCCAAATACCAGTTTTCCTTAACTGGTCAGTGTGCTAAACCTTTGTCTTGCCCTGCCCACAGTTCTGGAATTTACCCATAAAATAGTTCCAGCTCAGCAACTAGGATGCCCACTAATAAATCTCAAATCCATAGCCTGTAAGACTGCTGCCTAGCCCAAATTGAAGTGGGAAAAACCGTGAGAACATGGGATTTCTATGATCCTAGTGGGTCACTTGTTTAATTTCATAACAGTTCAAAAAGAAAAAGATCTGACAATAGTAGCAGTGCCTTTTTGTAGTGGAAAGGCCCACCCTGAATTACTTTGGAACATGTTAAACACTTGCTGTCTTACGGAATATTTTTCTCCTTTCCTGAGACCTTATACACATTGGACTCTAGCATGTGCCTTTCTCATTGACTGAATGAGAGCTTAGGCTTTTAAATGTAGGTGTCCTAAGCTGAGCTGTAGTTAAATGTCTAAAGCAGATGGCAGAAGTACCTCTCTGTGGGGCCAGATTCTTGCCTGAATGGGAGCATTTGGCAAATTAAATGAAGTATGTAGTTGGATGAATAGGTCGAATATAGAAGACAAAGTGCTGGCTGCTGCAGCTGCCCAAACTAGATTACTAAGCAGAAGGGGGGTGTTTAAAACCTAAGTGGGTCCAAATTTGAGAAGGGGAAAGACAACTAAGCATGACCGTCCTTCCCAGGTCATCTTCACTGTGTTCAGGGTAAATCTTGCGTAGCTAAGGATTTGGCCCCTCCTGATTAGGATGTTTGGTTTCCTGGATAGAAAAAAACCCACAATCCTATTAGACAACACAAAAAAAATCCCTCTGAAATGTTTCTAAAGGAGTCAGTCTGCTAAGCGTCTGCTAAATGTGCAGAGTACACAGAATCCCTTCTGGCACTGTCTTGAATGATGCATTTACCAATATTAATGGAGATACCAAACCATATTGCTCCACAGTTCCTCCTGCACACATTATGCTCCTGACACACATATGTGTGTATGTGAAATGCCAATTATGGTTTTTGCATTCTCTGGTTTAAGCACCAGTGTTTTTTCAAAATGCTGACTGGCCATTACCACAGCCAGACCATCCTGTGGTCTCTCCACTCAAAAATGTTTCTCCAACTAAAAAAAACCAACAAAAAATGTTGTTTCTTTGGTCTGTTGCACTGTAATCTCCGTTCTTCTGGGGATTATATAGCTCTGCGGGTGATTTCTGTAATTCATTCTAGTCTTTCATTAGAAGTAATAGACGGTCTTAATTACAGCATGCCACATGACAAACTGGTAAAGGTGCTAGAAATGTTGCCAACAGGAAAAGAATTGGATGCTGTGAATTTTTTTTAATTAAGAATTGGCAGTGCTGACGGGAAATAAGATTGGACTTGTGTCCACTGAAAACTATGTAATTTTGGTGTAGACATTTTTCTAAATGTCACGAATTGTATGTTGGTTGTGGTTTTAAGAACTTGAAAAATTATCTTCAGCTTAAACAAAATAAGACCAAGACCAACCTTTGAAATTGAAAATATACCAAATAGGGAAAGAAACATGGCAACTTTGATTTTTTTCTTAACATTGCTTTATAAACTGCAGTCTTCCTCAATGTACCTGAATTTGTGATGAATGTTTACTTTATACCCTTAAGTATTCTTGGGGCATATTAAGTTACTGCAGTAAATACTATTTCAAATGTTGGCAGATATGTAAATGAATGCATCATCTTTGCTACTTGCTTCAGAAGCATCTGCGGGGTTGGAGACTTATCCCTCCATCCTTGTATTTTCCCAGAAGGCGTAGAATGAAGCTGTGGAACCTGCAGCTCAGCTCAGTCTTCCCAGGTTAGGCAGTTCCACATTACTTTTGCAATGCCTTAATTAATTTCCTACGAGGAAGCGTGTGGTGCATTCATTACACTAAATTTTTCCGAGGACAGGGTGGTTCTCAAAGTCAAGGGAGAGAGAGAAAATCCTTTCTAGACAGGAGTTTAGCGTGGGAGTCTAACAGTAGGTGCCTTCAGGCTCTAGTGGAGCATGTTCTTCTCCATTAACTAGAGAGCCCAGGCTGTGGCTAGGCATTCTGGGGAAGAGCAGACACCCAACTAGAGTAATCTTGCAACTACCCAGAGACTATCAAACTTAATTTGAGGTAGAGGAAATGTTTCTTTATTTGTAGAGAATTAAAAGTGGGAGCACTATAGAGAAAAATACTAAATAAGTGGGAGTCAGAGCCATAACCATGTGCAATTTTTGATTTTCACTCTGAGAAAGGCAGACTGCTAGATGGAAGATGGTCACTGTTCAGATGTCAAAATCTGTCTATCTGTATCTAAAATTAGGAAAAACCCCAAACTTTTTGTGCAGAATAAATACCTGACATGCCAAGTTTTCTACCACTAGCAAAATGATTGTTGGGGTTATTACGTGGGTCCTGACTGTGGCAAAGTGATTAGCAGTTAAGTCAGTGGTTTTTTCACCATGAGAGAATATCTGCCAATCATGATCAAAAGAGAAGTAATCTGCAATAGTAGTACTCCAAAAGAGAGGAAAATAGTAATTTCTAATTATTATTCAACTCATTGACTGCTTAATTCCGAAGCACATTTTGTTCAAAAGATAAATCTAGGCATGCTGTCAGATTACACTTGCCTTTGGGCTGGGGGAGAGGCTGATCCCTGGGGATTTCCTGCCAGATCCTGCTGCTGTGCTGGAGGAGGAGTAGCCGTCATCCCCCCTCTGCATCGAGTGCACTCACTGATGGGAGAAGGGGCAGAGATAGCTGCAAGCCTCACAGGGCGTTTGGCATGCACATATGAAAAGTACTTCTAAGTCCCCACAGTGATAATGTTCAAATTCTTTCTTCTGATGATGATTTGAGTATTAATTTGCTTCCTGTGATTATTTAATGTGTATATGCAGCCTATAGGGTTTTTTTCCCTTTCCCTTTGCATGTGATATGCTAGCAAAGGAAGGCAGTAATAGTCTCCTGGGATATGTACAGCTCTGTTCATATCTGAGGTATGAAGTCAACTCAAGACCATTTTGTTCTCATAAAATATACAGCACTGCAGTTTAATGGATAATGGCATAAATGCCAAGATTTGATGGGTAGAACCATTTTCACTGGGAGATGAAAAAGACTATGAGAATTCAATGCTGGATGGGAGATACATAAAACCATATAGAGGCAGAATGTCGTGTGCTATGGGGGTAGTGATTTGACTTACCTGAGTGTGCTAACACCTGCCACACTTAGCTATTACTAAGTAACAACACATACGAGTTTCTTTAAAGTACTAATGAGGAAGCTAACGAGTTTTACAGAAAGTGCTTCCACTTCTTTAGATATGTGTTCTATAAAGGTAGAATCTTTTTTGTACTGCTTTGGGTGATAAAGAAAAAGAGAGTTTCCCCTCAGGTCAGCAGGAGCTGACTACATGTTTGCTTCTGTTTGAGTGCATTGGTCTGGAGGGCTGCTTAGCATCTCCAGTTTCCACTGCACCTGGGGAAAATTATAGGGGAATGCTGCAGCTTCAGATCATGTTCAGGGTATGCTCTGCTCTGAACTTGGCAGAAAACTTTGCAGGAGGTGGCGGGGGGGGGGGCGGGGGGAAGAAAGGAAAAATTTCTGAAGCTGAAGTCTCTTGAGTTGTCTGTATAGAAACTAAAAAAATCAAGCTGCCTAGCTGCTGTGCTGGTTCCAGGTATCTGTCTGAGAGCCCAGCCATATGTCAGGAACTTCAGTGCCCTTGAATCGAACCGTAAGGGCGAATGGGACAGATTTATTGATGTGCACAATGACCAAAAAAGGAGCATTCTTTAGCAAGTAATTACCAAGGGCTTTCCTTGTGCTTGTACTGCAATACAGGTGAGAATCCTGCATAGAATTTGAAGCCCCAGCTAAGATGGCTTGGTGCCGCCCAAGGGCTGTCTTGTACAGGAGAGGGAAGCGTGTGCGCGTCCAGGCTGTTCCAGGTGCGCGGGGAAGGCTGCCTGCCTCCCTGCTGGGGAAACCCCGCTCCTGCCTTTGACAGCTCCGCCGCGGCTCTGCCGTGGATTAGTATTTTAATGTATATTACATAATTGCTGGATTCGGGTCTTTCAACTCCTAAATCTTCAAAAGCCGTTTATTCTATTGTTTAGCCAATAGAGGGTATTTCAGCATCTTTTTCCCTGGCAAAACTGTAGTGCATTTCAAATTATTCTAAAATTACCCGCACTTTTGAAGGACTAATTTGCGTCTGTCCACGGAATGCAGTCATGGACGAGTCCAGCCAAGCCCGCCGAGGGCGATGGTATAATTATAATTACTGGAAATGAGATTGTTTTGCACCCGGTTGGAAAACCGTGGAGAGTGTGGCACTGGGGGCAGCCCCTGCCTCAGAGGCGGTGCGGGAGAGGAGGCGGAGGGGGGAAACGGTGGAAGGAGGAAATAGCCCCAACCCACGCAGCGCTGGGGTTGTGGTTTTTTTTTTTTTTAAATTTTCCCCCTTTGCCCGGGGTGGGAGCGGTTTCCCGCCGGCGGGGCCCGCGGGTCCCTCCCGGCCGCGCATCCCGCAGTGCCGCGCCGCCGCTGCGGAGGCGGGCGGGGAGGGAGG